>OU015470.1:19821616-20092600 GCA_907164805.1 Brachyptera putata | reverse complement strand
TGAATGTTCAAATTCCAATCGGGTTGATCTAAGAGTTCGGGGGTTGGCTCATATTCGGGATAATACGGTATACATTTTGCTTGAGTAAAAGTTGTTCGAATATTGTATTTCAACATGGGACACTATAGCAATTGTGTGATTGTATGGATAGCTGCCGCAGCAGCAAATGCTCTATTGTCGACTGTGTAATCATGTTGGCTTACATTATTGTTGACAAAGTCCTTACATAGTCGAATGAATTTCACATTTGCAGCAAGTCGTTCCATTGAGTAGGTGTAGGAGTGACGGTACTAATATGACTAACAGATTTCTTTCCACTTGTTGCAGGTTTTCAAGCTGATGACATGCACAGCGGTTGCGAGTTATCCAGCATCACTTGCATCGAGTCCCCTCTGTCCGTCGCAATAATCACGGCTGCAGATTCCGATGCAGTTGGTTTGCTGAGATATTTCTTCACTTCAATTAGTGCATTGTGATTAGCAAGAATAATGATGAGCAAACAAGTGATAATTGTGTGATAGAATGATTTATTGATACAAGTTGTACAGAAAATGATAATAAACTGATGATTAGATACAGTGTAATTATGATATTGTTAATGTTGTTGTACTCCTAATATATCCTGATCATGATCACTACATACTACCAATACTCCGCCTGCGCCCGCAAGGGGGGGGGCGAGGGAAGGAGGGAGGGGATTTGGGGAGGGCGATGTACCCTAACATGCGAGAGAGGCAAAGTAGCTTCCGAAGAATCTACACAAGTCCTTCTCACATGCTCGAGTACAAGGTCTTCACCAAAGCCCGTCCACAATCTTAGATGGTGGTAAGACGCGTGACAGTGTAGCCTTGAATGAAAGACAGACTCCCACGAGTCTATCTCGCACGCAAGAGTAAACGTCTCGTCAAAGAACGATCCAGATTCCTTCTCTCGCCCCCAGGGTTAGGCACTTTATCCACGGCCTAGGTGCAGGCCCTTTTGCCACGGCCCAGGTGCGGTCAGACTTTTAGCCACGGTCCAGGTGAGAACAGGCACCAGTGCTCATGGTTATCAGGTTTCTTTTAGCTCAGGGCAACAAGATCCCTACTCGGAGCAGTAGTTTATTTACTATGACTTTGCTTGGTCACTGCCTGTTGTTGGACTCTAGGCCGGAAACTCCACCATTCTGAGTTTGATCGAGTTGGATTAAGGCATCAGGGCTGATCAAACCACGCTAGGCTGGCCTACCCGGCTCAGGGATCAGTTTAGGCTGGATCATACCTTTGGGAGTGCGGGCGCAGGGGGGTCAGTTTACCCACTTGCCGGTGCAGCTTACCAAACCAACTTAATCCTACGTACTGCCACGATGCTCCACGGAATCGGTCTTCAAGGTAAGCTGGAGCCTGCAACACAACAAAGAATTAACATTAGAATAAATCTTACGTGAAATATTGCAGGTGTACTGAATTACATTTCACAATGAGTTGAAAAACACAATTCCATTGAAATTATTCAATTTTATTCCATTTCAAAGTAATTACAAGGATTCTAAAATTCCATATAGGCCCTACCATGGCAAAAGTACCAAGTTTATTTTCACTCTAAAATCTTTAAATCAAACTCAATTTGCAAACTGAGACCAGATTTATGTTCTAATTTGATCACATTACACACACATAACAATAGAACTGAGAAATTAAACAAAAAGTTTCAAGCGACAAAAAATTTTGACCAAAAAGTACAGGGGTAAGTAAGCACGTTTTGACCTTTTGCAATTAATACCAATGAACTGGTGAGACCTATGATGTGCTAGTATTTTTCATGAGCATAATTCCATGATCTTCAAATCATTACAAAGTTCCGTTAGGATTGCCCTAGCGGTTGCCAAGAAAAACGTCGCTGATTTATCAAAAAACGGAGATTTTCAGGCAACTTTCAGAACGGTCTTCTGGATCAACAACAATTGTGGAGTTATGTTTACATATTCAGTGAGAAGATTCAATTCTAAAGAAGAAAATATCTTTTTGGAAATTTCAAAATCAAATGGAAAAGTAATTAGAAGGATTCCAGAATTCTATAATATGGGACTCCACCATGGTGAGTACACTAAGTTGTTTTTCGCTTTAAAATCTCTAAATTGAACGCGATTTAGGAACGGAGACCGGATTTGTGTTCCAATTTTATCACACTACACATACATAACAACAGAACTGAGGAATTCAACCAAAAATTTCAATCGACAAAAAAATTTGGCCAAAATGTACAGGGTTAACTAAGGTACTTTTGGACCTTTCGCAATTAATTTCTATGAACTGGTGAGAGCTATGATGTTCTAGTATTTTTTTAAGAGTATAACTTGATGGTCCCTAAATCCTCAGCAAATTTGGCTATACTCGCATCAGTCATTTCCAAGAAAAAGGTGTCTGAATTTCCCAAAAACTGCAATTTCCAGCCACTTTTCAGAGTCATAAAAAAATCATCATTTTTGATTCGGCTAAAATTTTGTAGGAAGACAAGAGGACATTTCAGAAGAGTTATTCCGTTGAAATTTTGCTAATAATGCTAATGGAAAAGTAATTAGAAGGATTCCAGAATTCTGTAATATGGGACTCTACCATGGTGAGTACACTAAGTTGTTTTTCGCTCTAAAATCTCTAAATTAAACGCGATTTAGGAACGGAGACCGGATTTGTGTTCCAATTTCATCACACTACACATACATAACAACAGAACTGAGAAATTCAACCAAAAATTTCAAGCGACAAAAAAATTTGGTCAAAATGTACAGGGTTAACTAAGGTACTTTTGGACCTTTCGCAATTAATCTCTATGAACTGGTGAGAGCTATGATGTTCTAGTATTTTTTTAAGAGTATAACTTGATGGTCCCTAAATCCTCAGCAAATTTGGCTATACTCGCATCAGCCATTTCCAAGAAAAAGGTGTCTGAATTTCCCAAAAACTGCAATTTCCAGCCACTTTTCAGAGTCATAAGAAATCATCATTTTTGATTCGGCTAAAATTTTGTAGGAAGACAAGAGGACATTTCAGAAGAGTTATTCCGTTGAAATTTTGCTAATAATGCTAATGGAAAAGTAATTAGAAGGATTCCAGAATTCTATAATATGGGACTCTACCATGGTGAGTACACTAAGTTGTTTTTCGCTCTAAAATATCTAAATTAAACGCGATTTAGGAACGGAGACCGGATTTGTGTTCCAATTTTATCACACTACACATACATAACAACAGAACTGAGAAATTCAACCAAAAATTTCAAGCGACAAAAAAATTTGGCCAAAAAGTACAGGTAAGTAAGCACGTTTTTGACCTTTCGCAATTAATTTCCATGAACTGGTGATACCTATGATGTTCTAGTATTTTTTTATGATCATAACTCTAGGATCTTTAAATCATTAGAAAGTTCCGTTAGGATTGCCCTAGCGGTTGCCAAGAAAAACGTCGCTGATTTATCAAAAAACGGAGATTTTCAGGCAACTTTCAGAACGGTCTTTTGGATCAACAACAATTGTGGAGTTATGTTTACATATTCAGTAAGAAGATTCAATTCTAAAGAAGAAAATATCTTTTTGGAAATTTTAAAATCAAAATTGACGTCAGAAATCAAATTTGAAAAAAGCGAAAAAGACCAAAAATCATAAATTTTGATTTGTCTAATATTTTGTAGGATGACAAAGGGGCATTCCAAAAGCACAAATCCACTGACATTTTCCCAATTTTAATTTTTTTCAAGTAATTACAAGGATTCTAAAATTCCATACAGGCCCTGCCATGGCAAAAGTACCGGTACCAAGTTTATTTTCACTCTAAAATCTTTAAATCGAACTCAATTTGGAAACTAAGACCAGATTTATGTTCTAATTTGATCACATTACACACACATAACAATAGAACTGAGAAATTAAACAAAAAGTTTCAAGCGACAAAAATTTTTGACCAAAAGTACAGGGGTAAGTAAGCACGTTTTTGACCTTTCGCAATTAATTTCCATGAACTGGTGAGACCTATGATGTTCTAGTATTTTTTTATGATCGTAACTCTAGGATCTTTAAATCATTAGAAAGTTCCGTTAGGATTGCCCTAGCGGTTGCCAAGAAAAACGTCGCTGATTTATCAAAAAACGGACATTTTCAGGCAACTTTCAGAACGGTCTTTTGGATCAACAACAATTGTGGAGTTATGTTTACATATTCAGTAAGAAGATTCAATTCTAAAGAAGAAAATATCTTATTGGAAATTTTAAAATCAAAATTGACGTCAGAAATCAAATTTGAAAAAAGCGAAAAAGACCAAAAATCATAAATTTTGATTTGTCTAATATTTTGTAGGATGACAAAGGGGCATTCCAAAAGCACAAATCCACTGACATTTTCCCAATTTTAATTTTTTTTCAAGTAATTACAAGGATTCTAAAATTCCATATAGGCCCTGCCATGGCAAAAGTACCAAGTTTATTTTCACTCTAAAATCTTTAAATCAAACTCAATTTGGAAACTGAGATCAGATTTATGTTCTAATTTGATCACATTACACACACATAACTTGAGAACTGAAAAATTAAACAAAAAGTTTCAAGCGACAAAAATTTTTGACCAAAAGGTACAGGGGTAAGTAAGCACGTTTTTGACCTTTTGCAATTAATTTCCATGAACTGGTGAGACCTATGATGTTCTAGTATTTTTTTATGATCATAACTCTAGGATCTTTAAATCATTAGAAAGTTCCGTTAGGATTGCCCTAGCGGTTGCCAAGAAAAACGTCGCTGATTTATCAAAAAACGGAGATTTTCAGGCAACTTTCAGAACGGTCTTTTGGATCAACAACAATTGTGGAGTTATGTTTACATATTCAGTAAGAAGATTCAATTCTAAAGAAGAAAATATCTTTTTGGAAATTTTAAAATCAAAATTGACGTCAGAAATCAAATTTGAAAAAAGCGAAAAAGACCAAAAATCATAAATTTTGATTTGTCTAATATTTTGTATGATGACAAAGGGGCATTCCAAAAGCACAAATCCACTGACATTTTCCCAATTTTAATTTTTTTCAAGTAATTACAAGGATTCTAAAATTCCATACAGGCCCTGCCATGGCAAAAGTACCAAGTTTATTTTCACTCTAAAATCTTTAAATCAAACTCAATTTGGAAACTGAGACCAGATTTATGTTCTAATTTGATCACATTACACACACATAACAATAGAACTGAGAAATTAAACAAAAAGTTTCAAGCGACAAAAATTTTTGACCAAAAAGTACAGGGGTAAGTAAGCACGTTTTTGACCTTTCGCAATTAATTTCCATGAACTGGTGAGACCTATGATGTTCTAGTATTTTTTTATGATCATAACTCTAGGATCTTTAAATCATTAGAAAGTTCCGTTAGGATTGCCCTAGCGGTTGCCAAGAAAAACGTCGCTGATTTATCAAAAAACGGACATTTTCAGGCAACTTTCAGAACGGTCTTTTGGATCAACAACAATTGTGGAGTTATGTTTACATATTCAGTAAGAAGATTCAATTCTAAAGAAGAAAATATCTTTTTGGAAATTTTAAAATCAAAATTGACGTCAGAAATCAAATTTGAAAAAAGCGAAAAAGACCAAAAATCATAAATTTTGATTTGTCTAATATTTTGTAGGATGACAAAGGGGCATTCCAAAAGCACAAATCCACTGACATTTTCCCAATTTTAATTTTTTTTCAAGTAATTACAAGGATTCTAAAATTCCATATAGGCCCTGCCATGGCAAAAGTACCAAGTTTATTTTCACTCTAAAATCTTTAAATCAAACTCAATTTGGAAACTGAGACCAGATTATTTTCTAATTTGATCACATTACACACACATAACAATAGAACTGAGAAATTAAACAAAAAGTTTCAAGCGACAAAAATTTTTGACCAAAAAGTACAGGGGTAAGTAAGCACGTTTTTGACCTTTTGCAATTAATTTCCATGAACTGGTGAGACCTATGATGTTCTAGTATTTTTTTATGATCATAACTCTAGGATCTTTAAATCATTAGAAAGTTCCGTTAGGATTGCCCTAGCGGTTGCCAAGAAAAACGTCGCTGATTTATCAAAAAACGGACATTTTTAGCCAACTTTCAGAACGGTCTTTTGAAATAACAACAATTGCCCAATTAAGTTTAGATATTCAACAAGAAGAATCAATTCTAAGGAAGAAAATATTATTTTGGAAATTTTAAAACCGAAATTGACGTCAGAAATCAAGTTTGAAAAAAGTAAAAAAGGCAAAAATTCATGATTTTGTTTCAACCAAAATTTTGTAGGACTACAAAAGGGGACTTTGAAAACTTCATTCGATGGAAATTTCAACAAATTTCTTTTTTTTTGAGTAATTACAAGGATTCTAAAATTCCATATGGGGCTCTACCACAGCAAATATAAGTACCGATACCAAGTTATTTTTCGCTCTGAAATCTTTAAATTAGACTCAATTTTGAAACTGAGACCGGATTTGTGTTTCAGTTTGATTAGGCCTTAGTAATATACATACATAACAATAGATTTGATCAATTCAATACAAAGTTCAAATCAAATAAAAATTGACCTAAATGCATCAGGGTTAAGCACACTAGTTTTTTACCTTTCGCAATTAATTTCTATAAAGTTCTGGTGAGACCAGGTAAATTGGTGTCCACCAAAAAAACGCAATTTCAGACCAATTTTCAGAAGTGCTTTTGAAACAACAACAATTGCCCAATTAGGTTTGGATATTCAGTGAGTAGATTCAATTGTAAGGGAGAAAATACTCTTTTTGGAAATTCTAAAATAAAAATTGACGCCAGAAATTGAATGTGAAAAAACTTGAAAAGGCCAAAATTCATGATTTTGATCTGTCTAAAATTTTGTAGTACGATGAAAGGGCATTTTAAAAACTAAATTCGATTGGAATTTTACCAAATTAATTTTTTCCGAGTAAATACAAGGATTCTAAAATTCAATATAGAGCCCTAAAATGGCAAATATACCGTACTAAGTTGATTTACTGAGATTTAGTACTAAGTTGCAAATATACTAAGGCCAGATTTGTGTTCCAATTTGATTACCTACCATATACACACACATAACAAAAGAACTGAGAAATTCAACAAGTTTCAAATCCCCCCCAAAAAATTGTATTTTGTATTGGGCGGCAAACTGTAGTTATCAATTCAACCTTTTGGTGCTTCTGCGTAACCTATTGCCCGAACATATGTAATTCTTCAAAACAACATCGACTTTTGATTGATGTCACAATAGTAGAGTTTATTCAGACAATATTCTGTCAACAACTCGATAGGATTCTGACATTAGTGAAAATGGCGGATATTCACTGACCGATTCGGCGATATGATATGCTTTGTTCGACCAATAATGAGAAACTTATCCTAATACATGAATCTAAGAAGATTAAACCGGTTCTTATCTCGATTTTGAGTAAATATGAAGATTATATCCACTAGGCCTGGGAAAGGAAAATGACTATTTATGAATTTCTCATATGATTTTTCATAACACTTTCATCTATTATACTTAAACTGTGATCCTTTTCCTGTGATGTGTTGAGAAAATCATTGAGAGATAGTTATAAATGTAGCATCTGAAATCATTGTATAAACTATTGTATTTCTGGAAAAATAGCTCAGCACAAGCTCCCCAGCTGCTGTCAGAAAACTCAGCAGTTGGAAGATCAACAATCAAATATTATATTTATTCATTTTAATGCTGCTTGACGACCCTACCACAGCTAGGTTATACGGGGGTACGAATGAACGTTTGATAATGAAACGATGAAGCGATTTTTAGGTGAAAAGCCAATTTACAAATACCCATGAGGGACGTGAACCCACGCCTGATCTGAATTCAGTTTCTACCACTATCGACGAAAATTGACTGACCTACTGGGACGGATATAGACATTTATTTTACCTTCATTAAACTACGCCTAGTCACCTAGTTTGTTCTCATCATCAAACTTATGTGATTGATGAAAACTCGAACATTTCCCGACTCCTGCAGCATCATACCTCCTAGTTCATGAGAAAGTAAATCGATAATGGACTTGACCATAGATACTCGTTACCCTAACGTTCATCATGTTTGTTACTCACCTCTCATCACGTCCAAGGCGGTGACTTCTACTCTGTCCTCCGAATCCTCTTCTTCATCACCCTCTCTCTCCCTCTCATTGTCCTTGTTCTAGCCAACTCCCTCTCTTCGGACCCTGGAGATGATCTTTGTAGTTGAATCCCGTAACCTGTAACACAGAAAAATTCGTATTGTTGTTGCCCGGCACTGGTAGGATAGCACTCTTACTCCACATGACCAGGAGATGAGGGTACATCGAGCTCCGATTCAATCACAGCCACCGTCCATTTTTATAAATAGGTGTTTCGTTGTTATACTTTGTTCCTAGGCTGATACTGGAATGGTTTTCAATGTAGATCACAACCGCTTCCTTCCCAATAGGCCTATACTTCCCACAATTCTCATAATTGATTAATTAATTAATTAAAATAGGCTACTGAGAATGCACAAAACATGTTCTGTTTCGATATATAGATGGTTCAATTCTGAACCAGCAGATAATTTTTTTAAATTCTAAATAAAAAATTGGCCTACTGTTGGGCAAACTAAAAACAATTTTCTAGTCTGAAATTATGATGAATTGAAAAAAATGTTATAGGCCTAATTACAGAGACACTGAGCACACCTAGGCCCTACTTGTGTTTTTTCCCAACCTCCCCCACTAACCTACTGGACATATTACACCCTCCAGCAGCCCCCCTCCCTCCCCAACCACGGTATCAACCTACACCCTAACCTAACCAACAAGAATCACCCCCTCCAGCACCACCCCTATCAAACAACATGCAAAATCCATCAGTTTCAAGTGAGTTTAAAAACTTTAAAAACCAACAATTCTCACCCTCCCGCAACTTTTTCTGAATAATATATATAAACACGGTCTTTCAGAGAACACAAAAAAATTGAAAATCAAACACCACTTGGCGATGCTCAGTGTCACAGTAAAATTACCAGAAAAAATACCATTATTGTTTGGTTCTCCTTGCCATGTGCGCCGTCCCTCTTGTCTCTCCACACCTCTTATTCTCTCTTCTTTTCTTCTCTCCGCACGTCTTCTCTCTTCTTGTCTTCTCTCCGCACCTCTTCTCTCTTCTTGTCTTCTTTCTTAATGCAACAAACGTCTTCTGTTTCCACAGAACATCAGATACTTGACGTTTGTCCATCGGTGAAATGTTGTACGTTCCCTCATGTCTAGCGTATCGGTAACACTGTTGTCACTCACTATAAGACAGAGTAATAAAATAATATTACTTCTAGAGAACCCATAGCATAACTACAAACTCAATGCCCATAGGACTACACTGCCAAACAAAGCATACCAGTATCATCCTAGGTGTGCCGTATACGCAATACATTTTAGTAGCTACGCCCCATTACGAAAATAGGCTACATGTTATAGCCCAGCGAGGCTATTAATACAACTATAAAAAATGTATGGAATGTACTCGAAAGCTATCTAGGCCTAGGCATTGAGTTTACTACAAACTCAATGGCCTAGGCATTGTCTAGGCCTAGGCCTACATGCATAGATTTTGGAACTATTAAGTCGAACTATCAACTTGTTGTTCATTTTAATCTTCATGTATGAAGCTCTTATTGATAGTTATAGACTTACATTCAAAATCAATGGACCAAGGCTTAGTAAACAATCAAGATTATACAAAAATAAACAAAGTCGAACCTAACCTATAAATCCACACAGGGCAACCAACACTCTTTTTATGGCAACTTACTAGTGTGAACGCACTTTATAAACTTACCTTTTCATTACATAAGCTATGCCAGCTGTATTTTACTTATCACGAGTTCACAATTTATACATTAACACCTAATAAACATAATATTAATGTCATCTGACTGCCATTGTGCTTGGGTTGGGCAATGGTCCATGCTGTGACGCAATGCTGGCCATGTGTATTGGGTCATATGAAACATCGGAAATCCTACCATATTGTAGCAATAATGAGAAGAAATAAATAGCTCATTACTGTGGTTCAGGCAGTTGAGGCACTACTTCGTAAGTGAGTTACTACTCGAGCACGGGTTCGAGTCCCTCTAAAGGTATGAGTTTTTATGAAATCCCCTTCACCCAGTCATCATCTCTCAATAATAAACTTTTTATTTGTACCACCAGATAAAATTACTATTGGAACACGAGTTAAGAAACAAGGCTATTTGCTTGAAATTTTGGAGAAAAGAATAAAATATGTAATAAGATGAAACAGATTTTTTCATCACCTTAAATTTTGTTTAATTTGTTCACGCCACAACCTTCTTTCATCTTTATTGGATAGAGTCTTTCGATGTATCGCCGCATCCTCTTTTTTTCTGTGCATCACTGCATCCATTTTTACGGTATATAAAAAAAATGTATATAAGCTCGGCCGAGGTCAATTTTTATTTATACTCCAGTGAAGTAAAACCTCGGTCAAAGGGAAACAAAAACTCAAACGCAGCAAAAGCATCGCACCGGGCATCTATTGTCCTAGCCGTAGCCATTGAGTTTGTAGTTATTATAAAGTCAATGCCTATTACGTTGTTTTTTATCTATCTTGTTTATACCTCTATATCTATATATATCTTCTATACTTGTTATATCTATCTTGTTTCTTTTAATAATTTGCCAAGTTTATTCAAGATCAAAATGATAATGACATGATCATTGGTGTCAGTCAATGTCATAGAATCAAAACATAGACAGAGTTGATAAAAGTGGCGCCAAAAGAGTAATAATTTTTACTTTCATCAATTTTCATAATAATAATTAATACTATTAATGACTAGGAAAATGCAGCATTTACGTTGCAAGATGAGCGAGTTATTTATTTGAATTACCCATCTTGGTTTTAAAGCTATCAAGTCGCAACTTTCTTATGCCGTAATTCGATGGACTTGGTGATGCATTTCAATTGTTCATGCTCTGGTATCTTCTACCTGGTGATTTTCTAAATAGGTCCGTATTTCAATTAGAATTTTTTTTTTCTTCAGAAAAAGTGTATCATATTTGTGCCCTTGCATTTTTCAAGTTTTTCAAAGAATTCTTCAATTTATGAAAACAGCACTAAGGTGGTATCAATTGTTTTAATCTTTTTTCGACATGTTGGTCAATGTAAGTGACACGTTGTTATTATAATGCGTGACAATTTTGTCAATCAGTTGTTCTTCGCTGTGCCGCAACTCGTCGCCTGAGAGTTTACACTTGACAGGCACCGAGCGAGCAGAGATCACGTGTTGGAAGTTAAACATTGACGGGGAGCCAAGGGTAACGTCAGGGTACTGGAAATACAACACATTATTATAATTGTTAGCTAGCCACTGGAAAAGATTTTTTAAGAAGATGAATGATGGTTTCCACACATTTTTCGGGGATTCATGCAGATAAAGTGCAATTGTGTGTGTGTAAATGTATTGTTTGTAATTTATATGTAAGAGTGATTTAGGTGATTTTTTTTGTTATGGTAATTCATTATTCCTACCACCAGTGATACATTATATTTACCTATAGCTTTTGTGAGATATTCATATGGTTAACAAATAGATGAGTATGAATTTATTTGACAAATTGCTAGTACTATATATTACGATTTTCCGGCCTCTCAACTACTGTAATTAGAACCAGTGTTACGAATCTTAGTTAAGTACTAATCCGCTTAACCATTGATCAACATTTGTAACTATGGGTCGTGACAATTGAATCCGCCAACTATTGCTTAATCTACAAACTATCAATTCGTAAAAATTGCTCTTAGTGTTAGTGTAAAATTAGGGTCAGCATTAATTACTTTTAAACCATCAAGAACTCTTCAAGCATCTAAATAACACTACTATTATTATACCTGTTGCTTGCAGGGAAATAGTGATGGGCTGCACACCCCTTCTCAGCGTAGTTCTTACCACACTCCTTTACAAGCCGACTACTACTTCCAATGAACGTCAGAGTTTAGTATTTTCATCATTTGCAGCACATAATCAATTATGCACTCCGACCTAATGGAGTATGGGAGTTCAGTCTGGGACCCCTACGACATAGGATTAGTCAAGGCCATAGAGAACGTCCAGAGGGTTGCTGCAAGAAGGGTAATGGGAAGAGTCGGGAGATGGTGAACTGTTGGGAATAGAAAATGGATTGGTGGAGAAAGAACAAGAAAGACCATGCAAAATGATAGAGGAAAGGCAGGAGAAACTCTTGAGGAAAGAAGAAGGAAGGGTAGGCTTTGTAATTTCTTTAAACCAAAGAAGGAACTGAGACATGGTGTAGGTAAGGGGATGCAGAGAGGAACGAGGGGAGTAGATCGATGGGAAGTAGAGAGGGTATATACAAGGGTGGGGCAGAATGGATTCATCCAGAGGACCATAAGGGACGAGCAAGCTTGAGGAAAAGGGAAGAAATGTGAAGAAATGTGAAGAAAATTCAAGAATGTGTTGTACGAGTAGATATAAGGAAGTTAATAAGGGCATCTTGCCACTGTGCATCACCCATATCTGTAAGAATTATGTAAATAAACATAACATGGTATGAAAATTAAATAGAGAGTGAAGGAGTCTTATAGGCGGAGGTCACACAATGGAGTTTCTTAAACGGGTAAACATTATCAAATTGTAAGCAGCCGTGTATTATAATATCAAGTGAACAGCAGTGTTGAAAATACATACATCATAAACTATACTTCGAATATAACATTCTATAAGAAGACAATAGGAGAACACTTTCAAGAGAAATAAACTGGAAATACAAAACACTAAAGCACCACAATGGACTGCTGTGACACTTTTAAACAAATGATGATGTCATTCATATAGTACTCTCATACAGACAATGTCGGTCAGACATAACACACTGAATCTTATATCTATAGATTTTTGAGACGTGAAGAAATTATTCAAATTGTCAAACTTTCGAGTGGAGAGCGTAAAAAGCATTTGTTTAGACGGGCATGTAAAGATATATATATATATATATATTAAATATACGCAATGCAAATATTGATTACTACTTATTTAATACTTAAATGGCACACTTAAAAACAACATCTAACCTTGAAACAAAGATGCGTATATCAAACCTCGAGTGAAGTGGAAAATTTCTTACATACAGTATATATTTTTCTTACAATTTAGAAGTGCATACAGAGTACGCTTTTTATACCTTACATTCTGGTATAAAACACGTTATAGAACACAGGTGTAAAGACCGCAAGGCAAAATATTAGTTTATTGGCGATGGCTTTGGAATGGTACAAGATATAAAAATCATACTAAAACACAGGCTTGTAATGACTTTGAGATGGTGTAATAGGCCTAACTTATATTGTAAAATACATGTCCTGTACTGTAAAAAATTCCTTTTATTAGCTACAGTAGTCTTCCAGAAGACCGACATTTCATTCAGTGTTGTGTCTATCCTTTATCATCAACGACTGGTCTGCAATTATTCTTTGGACATCTTAAAAAGATTCACATGTGAAAATGATAGAATTGATAGATAATCTTTTTAATACAGGTACCACGACATATTATTTAGATTTAGAAGGTATTTAAGAGATCTATAGACCTGTTTCTATAATAGGATGCACAGTATTTGAATTTCAATATCGCAAACCATTCGAAAACTAACACCAAAAAAAGGATATTTCACTAAATTGACTTCCTATTTACGGTCTTGAGTGTACGCTAACAGTCGATAGTGTATTAATACGGACAGTTGAAGAAAACTCTTGGAATGAGATTACAGATTTGTCAAATATAATTATTTACAATTAACAATGTGTATCGTATGTTGTATTAGAACCGTATCAGCATGTAATTTTTACAACAATCGTTTTTAATTTTAAACAATATTACAATGTCTAAGCATATAGTTTGCAGCAACACATAGGCTATGTAGTTTTGGTTCAAAGCCAATACATCGTGTTTAGCTCATGTTAATACAGTATGTATATAAGAGAGTTGGAATTTCAATCACAATTAGCAAACAACAACAAAAAAAAATCCTAAAATGTGCACCAAAAATCTGAAATAATCAACTAGCAATAGGCCTATTATCTCTAGAAATGATTGTAATTATATCTAGTGCATTTAACTCATCTCCGTGAAACTGGTTGTACTTTTGCCGGCAATTTAGCACCACATACTGTTCTGCTGGAGTATTAGTAATAAAATATCGCGCTATTTATGAGGAGATACATTTTTTCAATGCTACAAGATATAACAAAAATTGAACTTGGAAACACTGATCATCTTAATATACCTCGACATGCTGGCCTAATACTAGCCCAACATCTTACTCGCTTCATGTGTATACGTAGAATGAAAAATAATACATTTTCAATTGTTTTAGGACGAACGGTGATAAGCTCTGATGATCTGTGTTTCTATTCAATTACAGTTTTTATAACTTATACCAATGAGAAGTTATTACACGTGCGCTCCTAAATAATGAGTGAAATACAATTGCTGAGTAAAACAGACACATCTCATAACAAGGAAGAAAATATGTATCTCAGGAATTAGTTTAGCGTCAAGCGTGAAAGTGACTCGTCAAACGTGCGTAAACAATCGCAATACCTAACGATAATAGTAATAATACGCTACTAGCAGCATATCAAGTAACATGTATAAATTTTAAAACACTGAAACTCGTTATTTTACGAGAACATGTGAATATCAGTGACAAACACTACCAACTTCATAGCGTGTAAAATGTATCAACATACATAATCAATTGATTTATTACCAACACAATGTTTAATTTTTACATTACTTTTGAGTTTGTGATTATTATAACAATAAAATTGTGAATAGTATTTGCATATATTATTTCCAAACCGCTCTACTTTTTGTAGAAACTCAACCTCTAACGCCTTCAGGACGAAAGTGATTCAACCAAAACTATTCGAGTATTTTTCGTAATAATTACGATTAATCGATTAAATGACCGCAATAACAAATTTTCAATTCTGTTACCATGAATGTTCAACTATCTACCCACGGTACTTGTCTGTCCGTACTTACAATCACACAACTACTTGTCAAGTTGGCAGCGAGTGACTGAAAACCACAGTTTAGACTGTAGAAGGCCTTGGTTCAAACATCGGCCATTATTACGAGTTTTGTTCCCTACTCTATAATCTGGAACTTCTAGTTGAAAAGTGAAGGTTTAATTGACGGTAAGAAAATACTCGATCAAACTGATAGGATTGCAGAAAAGTTCACGACAATTACGCAAGCATTGTTTTTTTTTTTACAAAACTCGATAATACTTATTCAATTTTGCCGTTTAGTCGTACAGAATACTTTCTATACTAGAGTTAGTGCAAGAAGGGATTACAGATCCATTCCCATTCACGCACTTTGTCGTTACATTGTGAAAATGTGTAGAAATCTCACAACTCAATAGTCGCAGACTATTCTTTACAATTATCTATAATATATAATATCCAGAATTATGCTATTTTAGATTATAGACAGAAAGATAGGTGACAGACATGAAAGAAAACCACTGTACATATTTGCACAGTATTTAAAAGTTTGTCGGCACTGCTCCGTGAGGTTTCAAACTTCAAGACTCATCATTCAGTGCTCAACGACAACACTTAGTAATGGAGAGATAATAAAGGCCTAGTGATAAGTTTGGTACAGTAATTAAATATTCATCATTATTGAATGGGCTGGAATTGTTTTGCAATAATCAATCAGCAGTTTAATAATTCCCGCCAATGACTTGCAATGTAACCAACGTTGACAAGCCACGTTTCTCTTACACGCAGCGTTCAGAGTGTGCGATTCGTGACGATAAGTGAGGTGGTTACTGTATTATCACCAGGTATTCACCCTAATGGTTTCTAATTGCAGTAATAATAATACTGATTAACTATGTAATTATTATCTTTCTGCCTAAAAAGATTCTATTCCAGTTATAGCCACAAGAAGAACCTCATATATATAATATAACATCGACGTATAGACGTTATTGAATCTCCTCGCAAACACCTATCACGAAACCTTCCTCAATTATATTACTAGATCACAGTTTTCCAGTTTTCCTCATTGTGCTTCTCTCCAGTTTATCTGTTCAATAGATATTACGCTCACACGTTATTACTTACACTTAAATAGGTTAGCGTAGAAAAAATTGTTGTTTCAGAAAGTACTATACGACGTGGTTAGTACATATTTTGTCATGCTATCTATAATCATCTATAATAATTTACAATTCAGAGTCAAATTCAAGATTATTTATAAAAACGATCTTCTAAGAATGTGCCAAGTACTTGTACCGATAAGAGTATTGTACTATCGTTTCATTTCTAAACGTTGTTGACATTTCATCTGTTTTTCCTCATGTTTCGCGATTCGACGTGCGAGGGTCCAAGTTACGATGCCTCATTTCGGAAAATATGTATCCTCAGCCCATCCTCAAGCTACTTCCGAACTTGGTGATATAACAAATGAATAATACTACGCATCTTCATTTTATTTTTGAAAAATTATTCTTATTTGTAAGCTCTTGATGAATAAAATATCACGTAAAAAAAAAGAGTTGATACGAATTGGGTAGAAGGGAAACAAATAACAGTTTACCGAGATTCATATGTAGAGATACTCATAGTGAAGAGCCCACACGACACACACATAATTCTGACGTTTCAGCTATTGCCTCTGTCACTGTAGCTCTACAGTGACAGAGGTAATAAAATGTTAAAATCTCGTTTGTTTGTATATAATCATCTCTGTGGCTCTCCACTACGGATATCTCCACCTATAAACCTCGGTAAGCTGCTGTTCTTTCTTTCCGTTTCACCCAATTCATATGTTAAGCCTCAGGCTACCATATTTTCCTATAGGGCCTACACCGAGTCGTTAAAAACGAGTTACATTGGCTCACTTACAAAAATAAGTTCGGTCGTAGTTTCAAGTGACGATTTGACATTCTATTCAACTAAATTTTGAAAAACCGGCAGTCAAATAAAACTTGGTCATTGGTTATGTTGGGCTCATTCCCTCGTAGGCTCGTACCAACATCGCAAACGGTTCAAGTTGGGCAGAAATCGGAGGCAGTTGGTAAACTTGTCTTCTCATTGAGAGCTGACACACGTTGTGTTCTAATGTACAGTGCGCACACGAAACAGACTTGTAAGAAAAACATCGAATTACCTACAAAGTATTTACGCCTGAAACTTTCTTCGAATCTGGCGTTGCCAATAAACAACATTCATGTGTAAGTGCAGGTACAGCCGCAACTTTCACGACTTCAGAAAGGCCTGCTGAAAGTAAAATGTCGTGCCTACATGGCTATGCTGATCTTACTTTGACTTTTGTACGGTAAATTGTCTTCACGAGTAGGATTGCTGTAAGCTTCGACAGCAAAGCTCATCATTTCGAGTAACAGAGTCCCGTTACCGAGCACAACCACAAAGTAGTTTGCCGTACGACGTAGTAGTGAATACGTACAAAAGTTTCCCCGGAAAAAAATGTCAACGAAAAGTAACGAGAAAAAAACGACATCACCGATATAATTTGCCGTGACATTATCCACGATTAACTATATCGTTACCCTATTCATATTTCTTGCGTCGCATTACGTGAAGATGGCCCGACTCATTTTAGAATTGTTATTGTTAGATTAACGATGAGTATGTTAAGATTTTGGTTGCCAGAGAAGATTTGAATAGTTTAGGTTTTGTATGATGTGTTAAGATCATACCAGAAGAGACGGTTAGAATTTACCTAAATCGTCGTAGATTGAAACAAAAGGTGTTTCAATCTACGCGAGTCTTACTTCTGGTTTTTCTTGTATGTCATACAAAGTCTAGTTCAGTCTTTACCGTCTTCTGACGTTTTTGCAAGTGTCGCTCGACAAGTTTCTTCACCTCCGAGAAGATGAACACCGTCGACGTGAGGCAGACGAGGAACGCGATGTCTGTAAGAACAATGAACCATTAGAAACATCAGCAACCACTACTTGCTAACATTACACGCAGAATAGAATCAGTCATGAATAATTTTTCAGTCAGAATTTTTTTGGAGGATTTTTTCGGTATCTTGTGATTTTTTTATTATTCATTTTTTTCAATTTTGGGGATTTTCTTTTTTTTTTTTAGTTTCAGTTTTTCTAAATTTTTCAAAAATTCAAAATTTCAATTCAATTTTTCCAATTTTCAATTTTTTGGATTTCTCGTGTATTTTTATTGTTCTTTTTGATTTTGATTTGATTCAGTTTTTCTAAATTTTTCAAAAATTCAAAATTTCAATTCAATTTTTCCAATTTTCAATTTTTTGGATTTCTCGTGTATTTTTATTGTTCTTTCTGAACAATTGTTCTGAACAACGATTGTTCTTTCTGTATTTTTATTGTTCTTGTTCTTATTTTTTCTGATGTTTTGGATTTTCTTGATTTTTTTCAAAGTGTAGGCCTACACCTGATTGTTTTAGTTGTCAACCCCTCGGTCCAGCCTTGGACTTACCGAAGATGGTGAGTGCTTCCGTCTGGAAAACCATCTGCAGCGGGGGGAAGTAGATGACGAGCAGCTGGCCGACCACCGACAGCGTCACCGCCAGCAAGAACATGCGGTTGCTGAACAAGCCAATCGTGAAGATGGACTTGGTCTGGAAACAACCAATCAACACAAGACTCAAAGCATTGACTGAAGAGATACTCAAGACGTCCCACGTACGTCTTTGCGAGATTCAAAACCCTGAAGTTACTGCAATCATCGCTACACATTCCTAGAGCGCTGCTAGCAGTCAAGACGAAGACTTCCTAGACAAGCCAGGCAAGCACACATCTAACCGTCGACTGAAGCACAATCGCTGAAATGATTCTGAGCTCTCTTAGCGGTGATTGCCGGTACTACATGGTAAGGGATGTGGGGAGGGTGATGACAAAGGAGTGGGGAGAAAGCCCTATTTACACGGTCCAAGTTTATATCCAACTTCTGTGATTCTGTGACCGTCTAAATGGAAAACTTCCAACCCTTGGACACATCCTTTCATCCAAGTCATTTTGTTTAGGAAATTCCTATAACGGCGACGGTCTTGGATGACTTGGATGAAAACTTGGACCGTGTAAATATGGCTCAAGAGTGGGGATGAATCTTAATTTAACGTTGGCTGACTGTCTTTGTATCTCTTTAGTCTATGCTCAAAGACAACTCCCTCTCAGTTGTGAATTATAAATTCCGGGAATTTACCCGTCACGAACGGTGACTTACGTACCTGAGATCTGCAGCTGAGTGCATTGAACATGTCGAAGAACACGAAGCACGTGAATGTCATTGTTGTATCTCTCCGTGTGATCTTGTTGTCGCTCATCTGGGGAAACGGGACATACAAAACACAATATTATGTCTAGTCCGAAAGGAATTCTAAGAAAACAGTAATTGGTCCGGAATTTTAATAATAAATGAAAATGATGGTTTCAACTTCATTTTGAGGGAAATTTCACTACAAATTACTTGAAATCATTTCAAGAATAATTGTATCAGAATTATCATTATTGTTTCAGGAAAAGATGATAATTTAATTGTTGATAATCTTTCTAAAATCCCTATTATCTTATCACTAATATTAAAATTATTGAGTGTATATTTGAATTTCCATCATAAAATAGTGCATCTGGCATCATTGTAAACTGAATACTGTACTAGGAAGTAGAATGTTCTTTCGGTAATAGAAGTTGCTGCGGTTGGTAATAGAAGTTGTTTCTGTCACTAATAGAATTTTCTCCCTAAATTATTTAAATAACGATAATATTGTGATGAAAATATTATCAATTATCGTGATCAATTTGACTGTGGATTATTGATAATCTTGTCCAACCCTAATTCTAAACACTCATTTAAAATTATTTCTTGTTCTTGATTTGGAACCCATTAATGCAGTACATGCATAGCATTTTCTTAGTGCACAATAGCTCCCAACTCACCTCGCGCTTGTAGACCCAGAGTGTTCCCACGATGATGATGAACGCAGACAAGAGCACGTTCGTAATGAGCGAACGTGTAATCATCGGTTCCTTAACGTTACGCGGCTTCTGTTTCACAACGTCCTTGTCTACGGGTTCCACACCCAAACTGAAAACAACACAACAACACTGGTGACAACTACTGGCAGGGCATCTTGGAACGTCGTGAACGTCGAGAGAAGAAGGCACAGTAAACCCTCGATAATTCAAACTAGGTTAATTTGAATTTCGCGCAACTAGAGGAATGGCCCTGGCTGTTGGAATAGGGATATCATTGTCAATTCATTTTGATAATTCAAATTGTTATTATTTCAAACTGATAATTAGTCCGAACTACTGTTTTATTATTGTTTCGTGTTTGTTTAATTCGAATTTCAGCAAAAATTATGAAAGAAAATTGTCACAAACAGATATTTTATTACGTGAAATCCTTTGTAATATGTATTCTCTTCCACTAAACATTGAGCGGTCGGGTAATCCCGACCTCTTGACACGCCACAGCATACTTGACGCAGCTCGTGCTAGAAGGATGAGGGGCGAGAGGCGGAGGGGGGGGTGGAAACGCCCGAGCGTTAATGGCAGAGGGGGACGGGCGAGTTATTCTCACTGACACATGACAATAAAGGACTTCTTATAGACGCAGGACATTACTCAAGATATGCTCTTGTGGGTGAGAAAAGTTACTGTAGTAAGGCACCGGCGCGGGTACCGGTACGGTCTGATTAAGTACGAATTCGAGTATTCATTCTAATAAAGTACCGGTAATCATATTTTATACTTGTCTAGCTGGGACATTTTTGGGATGTAAGCGACAATTTCTGATCCGATTGCGTTGTGTTTAGGCCTACCTTTGAGCCGGCGGCCCATCCATGATGATGTTGATCCACAAGATCTGCATGGCGTTGAGCGGATTCTGCACCCTCAGCAGCGTAGTCAGAGCGATGAGAGAGAGCGCCGCTATACTGGTACTCAGTTGGAAACGTACAAAGTTGCGAATGTTGTAGAAGATTCCTTTACCTTCCTCGATGGCAGCGCTGAGTAACAGAGCATTGTTTTATTAGTTACCATTTGGGGTGAATTAAAAACCCAATTTTTGTTTTTAAATTGATAAAGGTGTTGATTATTTTTACAAAAATCGTTTTTAGTGGTGAAATAGCATTTGCGGATTTTTTTTACCTTTTTGGTGAATTCTTACTGATTTTGGTTTATG
Source organism: Brachyptera putata (assembly GCA_907164805.1). Taxonomy (NCBI): domain Eukaryota; kingdom Metazoa; phylum Arthropoda; class Insecta; order Plecoptera; family Taeniopterygidae; genus Brachyptera; species Brachyptera putata. Next base: position 20,071,332 of record OU015470.1, on the reverse strand, counting down.
GACTATTTTTTCATGTGGATAGGATTCAATGTTGAATTAGTTACCATTATGTAGGCCTACTGTTATTTTGAATCATTGATTGAAAGACTCTATTTATTGAGAAACAGTCTTCATTCAACTCAAACAGACTAGACAAAAATTTTGGCACTTTTGCAATGTTTGTGACTAAAAAGACCGGTAATCGCAGAAAATTGCAAAAAGCATAATTTTTGCGAAAATTTGCAAAAATAACAATAGGCTTTTTGAACTTGGGAAGACTTGAATCGTAAACATATTGTAAAAAAAAAAAAACTTTAGGAACAATTCGCATTCATCATTGAAACCCCAAATGCTTGCCTCTGCTGGTAAATGTAGGCCTACTAATGAGAAACTTACTGGAGGTTCTACTGTACTGTACTATTCAATTGATTGGACTGTAGGTTCGGACTTACATGATTGTGTGGAAGTCGTCGTCTACTAGAATCATGTCGGCGGCTTCTTTGCACACGTCCGTGCCGTTCTTGCCCATCGCGATGCCGATATCAGCCTTCTTGAGCGCGACTCCGTCATTCACTCCGTCACCTGTCATACCAACAGGCGTTTATTACATCTCTTACGCTTTCACTCACACCAAAAACCAGTACCAGGCAATTTCTGTATGCATCAACTGTAAAGATACAATGCCAATTTATTCTAGCTTTCATTTCTTTCGTTCAGTTTATTAAGTTTTTGTTCATACCATTGTATACGAGTTATAATCAATTTCAATAACATAACTAGCAGGTCTCAATAGTTGTCTGGCTCAAAGTAACAATAATAATAATAATAATAATAAGTGACTATAATCAACAATATATATATGATAAAATATCAAGAATTAGAATATTAAATTACTAAGTAGGCCAAAATAAGAATACGGTAATTCAATAAGAAATAAGAGTAGCCTAATTGAAGATTTTTTCTCCCCGCTGTGAATGTTTGAATTGTTTTCTAACCCTGAAATTACTACCTTATTCAAGATTCAATTTGTTTGTTAAATGAGTTGTCATATTTCAATTATTCTTTGGGGTGGTAAGATCGCCCTTGTAGTGCCCCATTCAAACGATCTCATCTTTCATCCATAGCCTTAATTGGGGAACAATGATTTTGTATCAAGTTTGGATGTTATTAAAAAAACAAATTCAACGTTGGTGGAATAGTGAGTTGAGCCACCATAAATGCAACTCTCGACACATCTTGGTCGTGACAACGGAGGGGTGTTCACCTGTCATGGCGACGATGCAGCCGTTGCGCTGGAAAGCCTTGACGATGCAGAGCTTGTGCCGCGGGGTGACGCGGTAGAACACGCTGACGCTCGGAACGATCTGCTCTAGCTGGAGCTCCGACATGGACTCGATCTGGTCCCCTGATAGCACCTGCGTGTGGATCGTGTCCAGCCCAATCATAGACGCTGCGGACAAACACACGGTTATCATCTCTCTCGTTCACTCCCCGGTCGCAAGGGGCGTTATACACGCGCAATAGCACGAAATGCGGTGGTGAGGCACTAAACGGAATAAACTGGATAAGAATACATACAAATCTTTATTGAAGATCATGTCATGGTACACATGATTGCCGTTCGACACATAATAATAATCAAATACAAAATTAATGAAGTAGAAAAAACACAAAAATAATGAATCGCACATGAATGATTGATAAAAAAAGATTGTAGAAAAAAGTGAGAGAGTAATAAACAGTAATATGAAAAAGTATTTGTACACAATATTACAGTGAAACCTCTATCCATCTTTTTCGAGGTACTAGAAAAATAAAACGATCGATCCAGGAAAATTTCACATGAATTATATAGGAGTAGGGTGAGAAAAAATGAATGATACATTTAGGAAAACGATGATCTCGGAACGATACACAAAGGTTTCACTGTTATATAATCAGAACGATAATGGAAATGATTAAATGGGCTATATCTCGTCCTCACAAATTTCAATACTCTCCAAACAGCCCAGGAATAAATATATAACGGTGATACTGGCGTTTGTTATGTTGGTAGACGCCTCGACTACAATGAAAGTGAATCATATTAACGTGTGAATTACCGATAGCTGTTGCCGTCTCTTGGGCGTCTCCCGTCACGAGGCAGACCTTGACGCCCGACTGGATCAGCGTCTGTATCGACTCTCGGACAAAAGGTCGCGGGGGGTCGCAGATCCCGACCAGTCCCATGTAGGCCAGGTCCTGGAGCGAAGACCCGCGCGCCATACCAACCACTGCAAACAAACAAATACATTCATTCTCTGCCCAATTTATACATCGCCTGTTAGGTCTCACCCAACAAGGTTGATATTGATATTTCAATTATTTTTCATTAATCCATGGGAATTAACAATATATGCAATTATATGGCAAGTCATTAATAGGCCTACATACATAAAAAATAAAAGTCTATGAAAAAAATCTATAAATCTATTGAAACTCTACCCCTCCCTTTCCCCCTCTACGCTTCACACCTACCCAGTTAACAAGTCTTATCAGGAAACAATATTACATACGTGATACGCTATAGAACAAGTTGATTGCAACCTAAAATACAAAATATTTTGAAAATTATAATCTTAATTGATTAACAAGGCATAATGAAAGCATTAAAACTTGAATTGTTAATCATTAATTTGATAACACAACTGGCTGTTACTCGAATAAATACAAAAATAGGATTTACGTCTTTTTCGTTTCCTTTTTTAAAAACAAGTTCGATGAAAGAGTATGCCTTTTACGATTGTTCAAGATTAATTGTTTGATTGTTTTTGGAGAGGGGGGCTCACAGTTTGTCGCTTTTCATTACACGGTATAGAGGCCTATGTAGACACTCGTTAATTCAAACTCAGATGATTCAAATTTGTATGTAATTAAAATACCTAATAGTTCTGGTTGCTATAGACTCATAACACCATGAGCTTCATGTTAGATATTTCAATAAATCAAAATTGAATACCGGTAATTCAGAATGAATGTTTTGGGTCCATTGAATTTGAAATTACAGAAGGTCTAGGTCCACTGTATAGCGAGGTTCGAGACAGTACATCTACGAACAGTGTACGAGTATCTACGAGCAGCGTACGAGTATCTACGAGTACTGAGTCAACAAGTCTCACCTCGTAAACCTTTGCGTCCGATCTCGTAAGCCTCGGCCAGGTAATCTTGCTCCTTCTTCGCGTTGAGCGGATGTAGCGCTCCGTTGAACATGTACTTTGTGCATTGTTGCAGAATCTTCTCTAGAGCACCTTTCACAAAGTAGATCTCTTCCTTGCTCTAAAACAAACATACATGTCGTTTAGAAACTTGACACTTTCAAACTCTGAAACTTTCATGCTATGGCCAGCATGTTATTCACGATAATGAGACAAAAGACGACTCATCGACACAAGAAGACTGAGTGACATCACCAAAGTTGTATCAAAGTTATACATTTTACGGAGAAAATACCTGTAATATTTGCGTTCAAACATTGCAAACCAAAACAATAAAGCTCCATTTTCTTCAGTTTAATTATATATAGATAGAGATTATAGACGATGAGCGCATTAAATAAACCATAAAATTGAATTTTCTAAATATTACCGAGTGAAAAATTCTTGGAATTCAAGTTTCACTTGCTTTGAATAGGCCTACAAACAAAGAAGTGGTCAGAAAAAACTTCACTAAATGTTTACTTTATCGACTCAATTCTGAACTAAATTATAAATACAAACAAATTCTATTCCGCAATTCTTCAGCTATTCTTCAAAGTGAAATATGTACTCCTCTGCTGATTGAAAAACACGACCAACTAGTCCCAGCCTCCTTACAGCCAATCAAGCGTTGAGAAAATCTACTTACATCGCCGTACTTTGATATACACTTGACGGCCATCATTTTCTGTTCCGAGCTGAACGGATATTCCTGTAGACGGACGTACTTATCGCTGACGCCATACATGCCGTGTTTCATCGCAGCCGCCAGAAGAGCTCCTTCCGTCGGCTGACCCAACAGCGTCTCCCCTATGAACGGACATGTGAACTAGTTAGATTTCATTCGATTTAAACCGCAAGGAAACTTTTTAGAATGTTATTCAGGGGACGAGACTACGGAAACTTGGAAACTTGAAAGAAACAATTATTATGAATGAGCACATATAGTAGGGCATATAGCTTAGCATATACAGTGAAACCTCTATGCATCGTTTTCCAAGGGACCAGGAAAAATAAACCATCCAAGCAGGAAAATGATCCGTCCGGGAAAATTTTACATTGATTATATGGAAGTGAGGTGACAAAAAATGAATGATACACGCAGGAAAACGATGGATGCGGGAACGATGCATAGAGGTTTCACTGTAGTAGGAATCAGAAAATTGAAGTTTAATAAAGGAGATAATTGGGAAGATGTATGAACACAGTTGAATGATCAAGAAGAAACTCTCACAAAACACACGAATGTATTATTGTGGCGATTTTTTTTTTACCGACTTCGGAATTTTCATAAACAATCATTATTACCCCATTAAGAAGATGGTATTATATACACCAAATGAGAAGCTATGGAAATGTTATGAAAAACTAAGAGAAATCATCATTTTTTTTTGGTTGAGGTTTAAAATACCGGTCTTAAGCTAAGGATGAATAAATACGACCGATAAAAGCGGCAACTCCTGGATGTTTCAAGACTTTCAATGTTTATTGTTTCAGTTTTTCGTTGATTTTCATCTTGTGGCTATGGCCGTAAGACGGTGATGAAAGGTACTCACCGTTGATGACAGCGTTGTTGCACACACATCCCACTTCGAGCAGAGTGTAGATGGACTCCCTGGCTTGGTCCAAGCTGTCGCACTTGTGGATGTGGAACTCTCCTTGCGCGTTGTACCCCGCCCCAGACACCTGGCGACACGCACGACAAGTTTGTCAGACTAATACACAGACAGGTAGGCCTACTGAGACTAGGGTTGCCATTTTTATAATACCCTCAAGTGGGACATCTCTTTCTGAAATAACAAGCTGGCAGAACGGTCACATCTTCACATTTTTAATGTGATTTTTTTTTAAACTTATCAATGTTTTCAATTTCAAATTTTCAATAATGGTACAAACTTTTTTTTTTTCAATATGATCGAAACTTGATACAAAGTCATCGTTCCCCAATTAAGGCTATGGATGAAAGACGAGATCGTTTGAACGGGGCACCACAAGGGCGATCTTACCACCATATTAGAAGAAGAATGAAAATATGATAACTCATTTAACAAACAAACAAATCTTAAATAAGGTAGGCCCTAGTAATTTCAGGGTTTGAAAACAATTCAAACATTCTCAGTTCAAACATTCAACAAAATTTGGAACCTTCTTATTATCTTGAAATCTTCTTTCATCTCTCTTTTTCTTTGTTCTTGTATTTTCAACAAGATTGATCATTTTGTTCCTTTTTTTTTTCTCGTTTAATTGTTATGTATAGAGAGAAAGAAAGAGAAAGAGAGAGAGAGAGAGAGAGAGAGAGAAAGCCTTACCTCAGCCAGATAACCGTCGGACGTAACGACGACAGTGACCGTCATCTCGTTCTTGGTGATCGTGCCGGTCTTATCGGAGCAGATGACGTTGACGCAGCCCAACGTCTCGACTGTTGGCAGCTTCTTGACGATGGCCTTGCGCTTGGCCATGCGCATCACGCCCAGAGCTAGCGTCACCGTCACCACGATCGGCAGGCCTTCGGGTATCGCCGCCACCGCCAAGCTACCAACACGACAAGCTCAAATACAACCTGGCCTTTACCGTATCACACTACAACCTCTATCTGACATTTTTCAAGAAACCAGAAAAAAATTTCAATGCCGTTTTTCAAAATGGCTGGTCCTGGTTCCAAGTTCAATAAGTCTGCGTGTATACAAATATTCACGTCGATCAGTCAAACCGTGCGACTTGTGCAGAGCTTCCAAAAAAAAAAAAAACATACGCACAGACAAAACTCTATAAGAGTGGGATGGAAATCTTTGCCAATGTTTAGAAGCAAGCATTTGGGGCAAATTGAAAAGACAACTTCTCAAAGTGCTTCCTATTTTCAAGAAAGTTGTTTTTAAATAGATTAAAGGGATGTTTTGGTGTTGACTATTTTCCAAAAATCGTTTTCAGTGGTGAAAAAGCATTTGCGGAGTTTTTACTCCACCTTTTTGGTGAATTTACACGCATCTAGGTTTACAGACTTATTTATTATTTTCATGTGGAATAGACCTAGGCCTACTGTTATTATGAATTATTCATCAAAAGACAAAGGCAAGAAATAGAAACAGAACTTTTAAAAAAAATTATATAGGCCTATCTTTATTCAGCTCTGAGGAAAAAGAATTTGCATCTATATAGCCTAGGCCTAATTAATATTCGTGACTGAAAATACCTAATCGCAGAAAATCGCAAAAAGCATATTTTTGCAGAAATTTGCAAAAATGACAATAGGTTTTTTGAACTCAGGAACATAAACATATTGAAGAAAAAACACTTCAAATAATTCTCGTTTATTGTTATAACCCCAAATGCTTGGCTCTGCTAATCCTCATCTAATGAATGAAATGTTAACGTGTAAACGAATGACTGCAACTGTCCAGTACTGACCTGACGCCGATGGTGAACATGTCCAGTATCGGTCGTCCCTGCAGCCAGCCAATGACCTGACGCCGATGGTGAACATGTCCAGTATCGGTCGTCCCTGCAGCCAGCCAATGACCATGATCAGCCCGATGATGCAGAACGAGTACAGCGACAGCTGCGTGCCGAGGATGTCCATGCTCTTCTGCAACGGAGTCTTGGGCGCTTCTTCCGCTTGCATCATCTTGAACACCTCGCCAAACTCAGACTTCTCGCCGGTGCTCACCACGATGCCCTGGACAAAACAACAACGTGTTCATAACTTACGTCATTGACTCATTTGAAATAAAAAAGTTGGAAAAAAAAATATAGAAGATTAAAACCACTTTTATAGGTTTAATATTATAATTTTTTCATCATTTTCATACTGTAGGCCTCCAATATTTCTCAAACTTTCCATTTTTCATCATCTCTCAGGCCTATAGGTCTATTGGTTTTGGTAAGGGGGTGTATGCACGGTGCTTAGAAAAAAATTAGTGAAGGAGAATTTCTATTTTTTATATGTTCAAAAACCAGTGTACAGTAATTTGATGAAAAGTTCACAACTCCAAGATAAATTTATGTTCTTTAATCAATATGACATTCTATTTCAGTAAATTCAATCAGTTTTAAGACAATATGTCAAAGAATGAAAAGAATGTGATGAAATTCATTGGCATATTATCTCAAAACTGATTAATTTCACAGAAAAAATAAAAACGTCACATTAATTAAAGAGCATCAATTCATCATGGAGATGTGAACTTTTCATTCAATTACACTGGTTTCTGAAAATGGAAAAAATACTAAATAGTAAAGATAAATTTCTCAATTCGTGTAAGCACCGTGCACGTACCCCCTTAGGAGCTTTTAGTGACTGAGCTGGGTGGGGTGGGGAGGCCAACATCTAAAAATCCAATATATCAATAAATATAGGCCTAAGATATTGAAATACTGGCTGCATTTCTCTCACCTTTCCATTCCCGCATCGCACGAGCGTTCCCATGAACGCGATATTCTTCTTCCCGGAATGACCGTTCGTTTTCAGAACGGGCTGAGTTTTCTTCATGGACGGTTCCGTCTCTCCGGTGAAGCTGCTCTCGTCGATTGCGAGATCGATCGCTTCGAACAGGCGAATGTCGGCCGGCACACGATCGCCAACGTTCAGGTAGACGATATCCCCGGGAACCAAATTACGAGCAAGGAATGTTTCGAGTTGGCCGTCTCGAACGCTGGAAACGGAACCAAACACATACAACTGGCTGTCTATGCAGCGTACAAACACAATGCGGTGTCGCGATTATAAATGCGTTGAATCCTAGGCAAAAGTGTGGCATACTGTTTCAAGCCAAAAACACTTTTTTTTTACCTGAAAGTGACATACAGGTACTTTCTTGTAGATCTTGGTTCCCTCTATTGGATCAAGTTGGCACAAATAGGCATTTATTCAAGTTTTGTGTTCAGGTAAACATACAGAATTCTTCGATTTATTATATTATAAGGCTAGGTATTGATCCATCATCATGATATAAAGTTAACCTTACACAGCCCCCTAACTTGATCAAGAAATCAACCCAAAATCTCGAAAAAAAAATCAAAACAAAACACATTTTCAGGTTTGATGGATTGATTTAATGAAAACATGCGTAGAAAGCCTACATTTCAATCAAATTTCAACATCAATTTCGCACAAAATGATTTCCCTCGAGCGCTATAGCGTATAGGGTATGTTGCCGACTTACGTGTGACACGTGGGCGGTACGAGTTTGGTCAGCTCCTGCAGCGACTGTTCCGACCTATACTCCTGAATAAACGCAACTGTCACCACGATGATGATCGCCACGGTGATGCTGACGGCATCGTCAAACTGTTGCATGCCAACGCTGACCAGTGCCGACGCCAGCAGGAGCAGGATCAGCGGGTTCTTGAACTGGAATAGAATAACGTTTCAGAATATTGTTCTTCACCAACAATAGCACATTTGCAGAGTATGTATACGATGTAGTGATACCAACGGATTTTACCATAATATAAAGAAGGTGTACTGACTCCATGATAATAACATGGGAGCCATTTTGTGTTTTCTTACGGTCAACTCAGAGCCAAAGCAGTGGCCAAAGGTCCCATTTTGGCTATTTGCCTGTCGCTATTTAGCAGATTCCCTTGTGAGCTAGATGGAGATAAGAGTGACTACGCGGTGCCAAAATTAATGACTGGAGCCTAGTTGATGTTGTTACCCTGCTGATACGATCTTGGGTTGTCAAACTGACATAATGGGACTGACAAAAATGGAACCTCTATGACGGCAGAAATGCTCCAGTTGGAAGATGTCCAATGTAAGTCAGTACACCTTCTTCATATGATGATTAAACCAGTTAGTATCACTACATTGTGGTATACAACCTCAATAAGACTTGTAATGGGACATTTTATTGGAGCTAGGGGCACTTTAACCAAATCCTTTGTAGGATTTGTGAGAAGTTTAGGTTATGTAGGTATTTTAGGGATATTTACTTGCATTGAAAGGTTCGATTTCAATCTTGCAGAATCATTTAAATGGACATTAGTATCAAGGTACCTGCAGCTTATCATCACACTTACAGTATTTCAGTTTGTTTGTTCTCATTATATCAAGTTGTTTATAATTCAAGTACATCACTTATAGACTAGGTAGGCCTAATAGTAATCAACAGTAGCCCTATGCTGTTTTATTGTAATATTATTTCATCAATCAACATATATTTTTCAACTTTGTGTTTTTCATCTCTGTGTTCTATCAACGGCTCTTTACCATAAGTAAGCCTATCTACTGTACCTTCGTAAGCTGCGATTCTCTCTTGCCATTTTACCATTATATAATTTCCTAACTTATGGAGGGCTATTGTTATCTTTGTCTCCCTTTATTAAGAGCAATCTTACTTTTTGGTCTATTTTCATTAATGAATAATTCCGCATGATTTAAGTTTGATACCATTACCGTTCAATGTATTTCCTTCCCACCTTGGTCTTCTTCTTTGACGTCAACTCGTATTCACCCTCCCATCCCCCTCTTCCTTCACCTAGCATACCCATCGCGACCCCTTCCCAGGTCTACCCGAGTCTGGGCGCACCTCTTCTGACCGAGCGCATCGAATCTCCTCTGTTGTCTACCATTACCCCGGTCGCTCACCTTTCAACACTCTGAGGTTAATGTCTTCAATTGGTTACACTGGAGAATGCAGCATATGCCTGTAGATACAAAAGCCTATTCTAATATGTATTACATTGCCTATTCGGTTTCAACGATGCATATCTTTAATTAGATCTATTGTTCGTCGTGATGATGAGTATATTCTAAATCCCATATTTTTAAACTTTTATTTTTCATTGTGAATTAATACTAATCAATTGTATTCTTACTTTTCATTATTTTTCCAGTTGATGATTCATAATTGCTGATCAATCTTTAGAACTGTCTCCTCATTGCTTCATGAGCCTGCCGCAGTCAACCCGAGTAGGATGACTACTATTCTGAGACGATCATCTGTCTCAAACATGTCCGTGTACCTATCTTCGATCAAAAAACATAGTTAAATGCTCATTGGTTACAACTGGGAGAATGCAGCATATGCATCGTAAGATGAGACACAAAGGCCTATTCATATGAAATGTATTCATCAATTTAGGCCTATATTGGGTTTAACGATGCACCGTAATGTCTACGATCTATTGGCGTCGGTGAATGATGAGATGAAAGTATTCTGATATCCCATATTTTTAACTGTTATATTTTCATATGTAGATTAATTATCTTAATTATTTGTATTTCCATTCATTTTTACTAGGTCTATAGAGTAAAAAAAATATACAATTCATATGCTTCAACAAAAATAACATACTACCGGTAGTACTAATGCAAAGCCTGTAGCCTATAAACTGCATCATTACAGAATAATAAGTCAATTTTATGAATCAGGATATATCATTTTTTAATCATTCTTCTAAATAGTGCAGGTTTTGTAAGTGTGCTAAATGCTAAAAATATGCTTGTAATTTAATAGCAAATAGATGAATTTCCAAAGCACATTTTTTTAAAGTAGGTGAAATTATTGCACTACCGTCTAGTGTGGGACCACGAAATGCTGGTAGGCCTAGGATAAGTAGGTTAGATTTCAAGTACAGATAGGTAACACTTTTTTATTTTGATGAATGATATTGATTGTAAATTTAGGAAGTTGGGAAATGCCGGAACAGAGTGCGGCAGTCTTTAACGAAAAAGAAGTCATGGAAACACGCGATGAGGGGGGAGGGCACTACAGGCCTACAGCATTGAGTTTATAGTATAGCACCATCACTTTTCTACTCTTTTACTTTTGGAAGCGATTTTTTACATTTTTCAAGTATTTACGTCCAGTGTCTTTTTAAAATAAGTTGAGGTTGAGATAGGTTGCGAATCAAGTCAAGGTAGTTTGGTAGACTGGAGCAATGCATAATTTAGACTACACATTTTAAATTTCAAAAACTCTGGAGGGGCCTCTACTAATATCTATGTGTAGGAAAATAAACAACATGTCTGAAGTATGGTAGCATTTTCTGTGAATTAATAGTAATATATAGTCTATGATTTTAGTAAATCCTCATTTTACTATTCTTGTAGTCATTTTTACTCAAAACGGGACAACAGCGTGTCCTGACCGACCCATTCTCCGGGACGTTTGGTGAGAACAAGACAACACCTATTAATCCGGGACAATTGGTAGGCAAGAATGAAACCCAAAAATGTTCAACTTGAAAAAATAATGTGAAACAATGAGAAAATTGCAAGTCACTCTCTTTAACTACAAAATATACTCTTGTGCAAAATATTGATCGATCACAAAACCACAGCAGGACAAATATTATTTTGATTAAATACTGCATTAATAATCTTTGTATAATTAACTTCATATTTGACAATGTTGAAAGAGAATTTAAGACTGATTTTTAGTTACTCTAAGAGCTTACTAGTCCTGATCTAGAGTTTAAGGCACACTTTTCTAGCAAGGCTTGGGATGTAACATTAAAAATGTAGTTATTGATCTGTCAAAAGTCAATGGCCCATATAGGCTAGGATTACTGATTATGATAATGTTTGAACAGATAAATAAAAGTGCATTTGAGCTCAAACAGAGTGGAATTTACTGAACTGCAATGCTAATATATGCATTACTGCGATTTAACTACAATATAATGCAATAATGTCAAATAATGGAAATAATCAATACTAGACGTTAGGTGACAGTTCCCCAGGAAATCTCACCTCACAAATTTCTGGACTTTCTAAAGAATCGCCATTCAATTCCTTGTCGGTTTGTAAAATAGGTACTTTTTCATACTTCCTATTTTTACTTTTTTTCATTGTAAGCCCGACAATACTATCCTTAACACGGTTTTTTCTATTTACATGATAGGATTAAATGCACAGTAGATGCAGACGGCTCACTGAAATGAAATCCACTGGCTGGTTCAAAGCACTCGGTAGGAATTGCAAGATACCCCACTCACTAATACTATTGAGCGTGCAATCTCGAGTTCTTTGAAGCGGGAAAAATGATTAAAACGGTAATATTAGGCCATACCTAATTCAGGTCATAAATAATAAATAAATGATTGTCAAACAAGTTGGAGGAGAAGTGACAGCTGTATAAACGCCTTTCTTTGCAGACATGTCATTAATTATTACAACAAAGCTGTAAAATGTAACCTCCTTCGGAACGTTGCAGAATCGCAAGCAAATAACACAGAGCAAATCTACTTGAACTCAATGTCCAAGTTGATATAGGCCTATTATCATCAACTATCAATAATTATATATATTATTATATAAAAATACAGAAAATAATGTTGTTATAATTATATTATTTGGATTACCGTATTGTCGGAACGGTTCCGTCCGTCTTTCCTGTTACAGCGACACTCAATGTTAAAATTATAGAAAAATGCTAGATATTACATAACATTGTAATTATTATTAACGATCATATTTATAAAATTTTAAAGTTAATTTCCATGAATGAATTAAATTTTCGTGAAATAATATATTTCTATGGTAATGAATAATTATCCTTAGTGCAATTATCATATTATTCACACATTGTATAAAGATATAGGACCTACACACGCAATAACAATAAATTCCACATAGTTTTATGTGTCACGATAATTGATGTTATAAGTTATTACATGATATACCAAGATTATTGGTTCGCTTAACGATCCCACCAACAGTTAGGCTCTTTGGGGGTACTATATAATTAAGCAGGTGGTAAATGAACGATGTTTTACACAAACCTATTCCTTGGCCTTGCGCGAGACTCGAACCCACAACCTACTTGCCTCCAGTTTCTAAACCAACGCTCTGACTGACTGAGCTAGTTAGGTGGCTATTCTATTATAAATTATCGAATTATTTTGGTAAGCAAAAGTGGAATAGGTCTATAAATAAAATTCTCAAAAATACAAAATATATTAAACGTTATTTATTTCCCAACATAAACGTTTGGTGAGACCGCCTCGAAGTCTTAGTACAACCAAAAGGTACCACCTTTGAAGATTCTTACTAACTCATCCTTTACAACCTTTATTGGGAAACATTGAGTGTATAGGCCTATATCAAGATTTCAATGTTGAAAAGAAAATTAAAATAATATTACATTTTATTGTCGGTCTCAAGTTCTAGTCATTTTGTTTTGAAAACCACTGAAACAGTTGTATTATAAATTTAAAGTAGAGTTAAATGAGGTAATTATGCTAGATACAAAACGATAAACCAGGGACTGAGACCGTAACCGTAACCGAAACCGCAACCGCTAAAAACCCGTATTTTTCGGGCAACCGCAACCGTAACCACAACCTTTATTATTAGTGTGGTACAACCATAACCACAACCACAACCGATATTATTTTCGGGGCACAACCGCAACCACAACCGATAACCTTTATGTTGAGGAGATGACAACCACAACCACAACCAGCAACCTTTATTATATTATATTATATCGGGTCTCAAAAAGGGCCCAAAAAGGGCTTGAAACAGTTGTCTCATCAAATACACTTAGTCTGAAGAAAAGGAAATACATCTTGTTTTTCAACTTTTAGCCCCTCAAACACAAACTCTTTTATTTCAAGGTTGTTGAGGCCGAACCTTTTAGTGGGGAAAGGGGAGGGGGGGGGTAGTCGAGAGACAGAAAGTACCTCTCAAGATTTTAGTGTCGGATTAGTGCGAGTCAAAGTCATGCCGACGACAATTTTGTGGGAATTCCCTAGTCCAAAACCACAACCCTGAGAAAAGAAGAATATAATAATTGTATTGACACGAGAGATGTATCCACGAACCCTCCGTTCGCCAGTGATGCGGAATAGGAAAGACGGTTGACCGGGACCTTCATCTCTCATGTGTATATGTTTCAACAAATATGAAAAATGTGAGAAAAACATCTACTTGGCATCTTTTTGTCACTCACGCCCAACACGCATTCGGTGTACGCGCGTCTCTGGTGAATGACTTGTGCTAAAAGTTGAAACGTGTGTGAAGGTGATAGGGGTTAGGGCTGAAGCTAACATTTTTTATTTTATACTTTTACTTTTATACTTTTATATTATACTATTATATCTATTCGTATTCAATCAAATTTCGTGTGTGATCACCAAGTATTATTATAATTAATTATCATCATTAAAATTAAATAAGTAGCCTTAGAGTTTAGAATGGGTAAAAAAAGAGTAACCCGATTCGGAATTACTTTAACTACTATACCGTATTGTGGACGAGTCGTCTTGCTCAGTGGGAGAATGTGCCGCAAAACTCAAGGTAAGCAGCCGGGATTTGTATAAACTGTCCTTCGTAACAGTAATCGGGACCTTTATAAAGTTTGCTACATAACCATAACCGGGACCTTTATAAAATTTGCACCATAACCTGGACCGGGACCGTAAATAATTTCACTTAGAGACCTTAACCGAAACCAGGACCATTATAAAATTTGCTTCGTAACCGGGACTGTAACCGGGACCTTTATGAAATTCAGTTCATAACCGTAACCGTAACCGAGACCTTTATAAAATATGCATCATAACCATAACCGGGACCGAGACCGTTATTAATTTCACTTCGAGACCTTAACCGAAACCAGGACCTTTATAAAATTTGCTTCGTAACCGGGACCGTAACCGGGACCTTTATAAAATTCAGTTCACAACCATAACCGCAACCGGGACCTTTATACATAAAGGTCTCAGTCCCTGCGATAAACAATAATATAATGCAGTATATCGATACAAATTAGATACCAAGATGTCGAAGCTACCGGAATACAGGAAGAGCAATAAATAAGGAGAGAAGTATTTTTCCCTTCGTTCAAATTATCGATTATTCCCAGACAAGGAGAGCATGAATAATTAATCTGCACTGCAAGTGTAGGTCTATGACTAAAAGTCTAGTCTTAACACTTAACGCTCCGTTTCAATAACAACAACAACAATGAACTGGTCGCCGATTGACTAGTCTAGAGTCTAGACCATATATTTTGATGTACTTCATTTAAATCTAGAATAAAATAGTCTGGAATAAAAGACTATGGTCGGCCATGTTTTGCGTACAATTCAGGAACATTCCACAATTTGTTCTGGATTGAAACAAAATTTATACTTGAATCAATGTGGTGATTTTTTTTTTTTTTTTTAAATAAGCTGATAGAATTGAGTTTCGGAAATTTGTATCCGTGTCAATTTTTAAACATATTCGAAATAAGAGGCTATTGACTATATCATCTATACCCACAAAAACAATTAGACGCCAATAGAACTTAATTGGTTATTATGAAAATTCGTCGTTAAACCAAATACAAATAAGTGAACGATTTTTAACATGTATACCTTCCTTGTTGTGATCGCTCTTTTTGAACGCATTTTCGCGTTTTCTTCACGAAGAAGGACGAAGTCACGCTGATGCCTATCCGTGACACGTCTAAATCACCATTCAAGATATGCAAAGCGTCACAGTTGATAAGAAAAATATGGTTATTGGCGACTAATGTCACTTTTACATTTAAATATTCATATTTTATCTAAATATTAGCTTATCATAAACTGAGCGGCAATTTTGTTATTTATGTGGTTTTGTGTAAACTCTTAATTAGGAAATAAATTTAAGGGGGTGCATGCATGGTGCTGATAAGAATGGAGAAATTCATCTTTACTATTTTTTTTCTTCATCACGAACAAGTGTATTTGAATAAAAAGTATATCAAACCTAGGATAATTTTATGCTCTTTAATTATTATGACATTCTATTTTTGTTAATTCATCCAGTTTTAATATAATACGTCAATAAATATCAAGAACGTGATAAAATTTATTGACGTATCATCTTAAAACTTATTGAATTCACAGAAATAGAATGTCATATTAATTGAAGAGCATCAAATTATCTTGGGTTTAATATACTTTTTATTCAAATACACTTGTTCGTGATAAAGAAAAAAAATAGTATCTCTATTTTTATAAGCACCGTGCATACACCGCGTCCGTTTGTGGAACCTCTACCCACACTGCGTAACATTTTCAGTGTCAACGTGATAACATATAAACGATCGTAGTGGATTTCCGTTTGAACAGATTGCAGTGAAACTGTTTCACACCATTCAGAGAAGTAACTGTTAAAATACTTCCGATTCATAATAAACATTCACACTGGGTTATAATGTTATTTGTATGAAATGGTACGCTGTGAGGTAAAAGTTGATGACAAAAACATCGAGTGTTACTCTTACATACAAAAAAGATCTTTCCAGTTTCCACCTGTGAAAACCAGATAATATAATAAAAAAAAATAAAAAAAAATGAAATGTAACAGAAATACATAATTTTTAATATCATCAAGGTGGTGTGTATACGACCTATATTCATCTTATTTTATCGCTTAATATTCCCTTTTAAAAAAGATAAATTCTCGTCAGCTGTAGGCCTAATTCTTCTGAATTGTTAGAATTCAAGGTTAATAATAATTATATGCATAATAATTGATTGCATGCATAATTATAAATTATTGATAATAAGAATTATGCATCACTTTGAAAATATTACGTAGACCTGTATTTCTGAAATATCATAATTTTGATTTATCATGTAGTTTCGAAGTCATCACCAAGAAGAAATATATTTAGCGAGATCGACTTCTACGCACTATTAACCTACATTAATAAAAGTTGGGAATATGAATAAAATATCAGCCAAGCTTGGTCATGTCCAACCCAATCGATAGCGATCGATCGATCGATCGGGGCCTTCATTTCTAGTGGATACAAGAATCAAGTGCAAACATAAAACTGAAAAAAGCCCCCCCTCATCTCTCTCTCTCTCACACACTTTCTCTCTCTCTCTCTCTCTCTCTCTCCCGCAAAAGAGAAAAAACGAAGCTTTTTATTCCAACAGCATACAAAATACTGTCGAACCTTTCTACACGTGTAGTTTTGAATGATTTATATTTATGTACAGTTTATTTATGAATGAATGATTTATAATCAGACTCTAGCGCGCTCAACTACCATTCAGATAACCGAGGTTCGAGTCCCGTCGTGGTTGAACATCATGACGGGAGGATAAGAGTCCATGGGAGTCGATTTAGCGGAATATCCGTTTTTTGGTGATAACTTTTGAACGGTATGAGGTATCGAAATTCTGAAAGCGAGGAAGCACAGATATTGTTAATACCTTCAAGATGGTATCAGTAACAACTATTCATCTCTAATCGCCTGATTGTCAGGCGTATACGCTTGAAAATGCACATTTTTTAAGCGTATACGCCTGACAATTATGTGATATGATATAAATAGTTATTACTTACACCATCTTGAATGTATTGAAAATATCTGTGTTTCATTGTTTTCAGAATTTTTGGTATCTCATACCGTTCAAAAGTCATCACCAAAAAACTGATATTCAGCTAAATCGACTACCAACTGATAATTATAGCAAATTGAGCAAAAGTTTGCGAAATAACTTATTACCACCCTTGGTTACATGTGCTATAATTCTGTACTTGACTAATAATTAACCAATTCATATTTTATGAGCACTTTGTACAACCTGCTCTTAATTGATAGAATGAAATAAATTTTATATTATTATATATTTTGATCGATTTCAGAAATGGGATATTTGTGTTATATTTAATATCAAATATTAAATTCTATGTGGTGTGCAGTAATCTGGAATTCACATCATTAAAATTATGTTGTGAAAATTCGGGAAATTGAATGAATTTCTTCATTCAATTTCAATTTCTTCATTCATTCAACGAATGCAGGATGCAATTTCCCATCATCTCATTCATCATTCACTGCCGCCAATAGATCAATTAACAATGAACGAAACTACTTGATGTCGTCACGTTCGTCTCACGTGATCCAATTGATCACGTGACAACGCTGTCCGTCATGTGACATCAACACGTCGATAACCCCCCTCACCCCCCCTTCCCACCCCTCGACAAACTGACCGCTACTCGACTCCCCTAATATCAGTTTTTTGGTGATAACTTTTGAACGGTATGAGATATCGAAAGTTTTTTGGTGATAACTTTTGAACGGTATGAGATATCGAAATTCTGAAATTGAGAATATACAAATATTTTCAATACCTTCAAAATGATGTAAATAATAACTACCGATATTCACATCAAATCGCCTAACTAAAAAATACATATTTTTAAGCGTATACGCCTGACAATATGCGATATTAGATAAATAGTTATTAATTACACCATCTGGAAGGTATTGAAAATGTCTGTTTCCTTGTTTTAAGAATTTCGATGTCTCACACCGTTCAGAAGTTATCACAAAAAACCTGATATTTCGCTAAATCGACTCCCATTGACTCCTAATCACCAGAGCTGACGATGAAGTGTTTCGATTCGATATGACGTCATGCAAGTGGTCAGGTGCGAGTTAACTTGAGAGCAGTTAGAAAGACTAGTCAAACTCAACTTGATAACCACTGATAATTGATACAATAATCAACATAGTAATGGTAGCATCAGGAGGTTAGACTGAGAAACAAAGATGAAAGGTGAATAAAAGCGATCAATATAATATGTTATACATATGAATAAGTGATGTATAAGGTACCGGGAAAACGCAATATATGCATTGTTGGATGAGCGATATAGGCATATTTATATGAAATGTAATGGAAAGATGCACCTTAAGCTCAGAACAATTATGTATCTGCCTTCGAGTTTTATTTATTACTTATTTTAATCGCTTCCCGATTTAACTGTCTAGACCTGTTGCTTAAATTCCTAATGAGTTTCTTTATAGCTTTGGTTGATGAAAAGAATTAAATTATGATTTTTTAAAATAAAAACCAATAAACCGATTTATATGAAATTTCGGAATAATGTAAACCATTATTATATTAGAATTCCGTGAAAATTTGCATTCATTTGAAGGATTTTTTTCCCAAATTTTCTCATCTGGTTTGCTATTCTTATGTTTTTTTTTTCAAATAGTTCGAAATGAAATTTCTCAGAAGTGGTGCAACGAAGTATGCCAGAAATGAAGCTGATGAACAAAAACTACACTTTGATCCCAACCATGGGCCAGGAAGTGATAAGGTATAATCATGCGGTAAAGATGCTTATCACACAAATCACAGTGACACGTCCATGCTAAACCGTGTGAGCAGAAAGTGCAGTGTGCACAGCGTAGTGTCGAGAGGGGTAACTAACGGAAGTGAGCCGGGGACGTAGTTGAGGGGGTGCGTTAATCGAGAAATTTATCTTCATCATTTTTTTCCATTTTCAAAGACCAGTGTAATTGAATGAAAAAATCACATCTCCAAGATAATTACATGCTCTTTAATTAAAATGACATTTTATTTTTGTGAATTTAATCAGTTTTGAGATAATACGTCAATGCATTTGATCACATTATTTCTAATCATTGATGTATTATCTTAAAACCAATTGAATTTACTGAAATAGAATGTCATATTTATTAAAGAACATACAATTATCTTGGAAATTTGAACTTTTCATTCAATAACACTAGTTTTTGAACCAAGAAAAAAAAATTAGTGAAGGTGAATTCCTCTATTTTTCTATGAGCACCGTCCATGCACCCCCTTAAGATTTGTGTTTTGGGTGGGGCGGAGGGGGGGGGGGGGGGGGGGGGGGCGGAGGTAACATAAATAAGAAATTGGATTTCAGAAACGAAGTATCAGAGGAATGATAAATGAAATTCAAAAAGTGAGCACAGCGATTCAAAATTGAAACCTTCATTAGATTTGTCGCCTGAAATTGAGGTCTACCTGTCAGAGAATAATATCAAGAGATAAATCGACTTAATTTGAAGTTCATTAATCATTACCTATGCCTCCCCCGGTCCTATACCACATCATACAGATGATGATGATTAGACAATCGTTTTTTTAATTTGACCTTCACTCATAATTTAGGTCAATTAAGTTACTATTATCATCACTATCGATCCTAATCTAATCAGCACATGTGTTATATCAATACCTGTGGGTCCTGCCTGAAGTGGTCTCATGAAAACTGAACCGAGACATATGTAACCTGCATTACATTCACGTCTAACAAACTGCCTAACCATTAGGCTATACATACATAATCGTGACGTATGAACATTTATCAGGTACTTTACTATGAACCAGGATGATTTTTTCAGTAGACAAAATAGAAATTATTCTTTCTTCAATTTAAATAAATTTCCAATAGCGATAACTTTTCTGGAAGTCGGTTTTTAAATGGGACTAAAACTGACCAATGGAAACGCCAAGATTTGTGACGTCATGACTCAGTTATCGCCCCGTGCTATGGTATGATAAAGTAGCGTCAGTTATTCATTTGTCTGTGTGGTACTATTGGTAGTACAGTGCATCTGCCTCACGTTTAGAAGGTCCATGGTTCGACCTCGGGTTCGACTACTCGACTCCCGATACTGTTACTTTTTTTTAAAGCAAAATAACTATCAAATGTTGACTCGAGCGCACGTTTAGGTTCATATTTTCTTCTTTCTATTTGACCTCAGAAACGAAATTATCTACACAAATGCTGTGCTTTTCAACTATTGTTTTTTGTCCCATTTAAAAACAGACTCGCAGAAAAATTATCAACCCCCGATACACCCGCAGTTTATAACCCGTGGTGAAGGCATCAGTATCGTGTTAATCATCCTTGTATCAACATTTTTGTAACGTAACTTTCTGCAACTACTGCTCGTCCACTCGCGAATCCTTGATCAAACAATTTATACACCTGTATGTGTATATGAAAACTGTATCAACGAACGAAGAAGGTGTCTATACCAACTAAATAATAGACAAAAACTTGGGTAGTATAAAATACAGCTGAAAATTTCAGCATTTGAAACCCCTAAAAGATGCAGACCGCTATTCTTACCATAAACTCCATCTTGAAAATTCCCTCAAATTACCACAGCTATACAAACATAACAGAAATATTTATGTTTGCTATGTTGGTAGACGACCCTTTTTTTCCGTGGATACTAGTATACACATATATAATGCTACCACCACACCACGGTGCCATAGAAAAGTCAAAAGTGCAGTGTCAATTTCTCACTTTTACTCACCGTCGTGTAAAACGGTTGCTTTTCGATATCGTCCGCTCTCTTCATGATGTCATATCGGTCTATCTATAGGCTCGTGTGATAAGAGCTGGGACAGAAGGTGCTTCCATGCGTGCATGCAACAGCGTAAAATTTATTCCCAACAATATGAATAATAGAGTAACTTTAATAATAGAATCACGTAGAAAGGCAAACAAGAAAACTAAACTTGACGGCGAAAAAAACTTTCACATCACATTTTAGAACATTGTTGGTTTTCGAAATTATATTTTTTGAAAAAAGAATGCATGATAATACGTGCGTATAGCTCGTAGTGAAGAGTGAAGACAAAGCCAATGTGTCATTATACAAACATGGCATGTTTCTTTATGATGTATTATACGAGTTTTAAACCCTGTGCTAACCGACTTTATTCATTTCAGTAGGGGCCTAATCAATATTTACTTTTAAACAGGAAAATGAGGTGAAAAAAGTTAAGCTACAGTTATACCCACGAAAGGAGACGTTCTACCCCTATCCCACATCAGTAGCGCACGGATGTTTGCGCATTTCGTAGACAAATAACGTCTGTATTATACTTCGTAATTTGTATAGTAATGTAATTCTTTATTCGTTCGATATTTTTAATTTGTAAATATATAATACTTCCTTTTCGAATATATACTTTGGATAATCTCACGGCATAAATGTTGACATTTTCAACTGTTCACATTTATAGTGGGCAATGACGCTTGAGGCGATGAGTTAAGTAAGCCTGTATGTGTTATTTTATAAAATGATTACTTATTGATTTTTTTTATGTGACGTTTTACTGGCTAATCGATATAGGACTACATACCCTCCAGATTATATATACATATATATATAGTATATATGGCAATAGCTATATAGGCCCTACGCAAAGATCACAAGTCAAAGGTGAAACGCCTTTCTAAATATTTTAGTGAATTAATTGCAATCATGAATGAAAATCTTAAACATCAGACGTAAAATTGCTTACCTACCAGCACACCAACGAAATCCCATCCATCATTTCTTCTCGTCACTATTTCACGTCTGTACCGATTATATTTCATTTTCACTCGTTTTAATGGTGTTAACCATCAACAGGTAAACTGATTTATATATCAATTCAACCAATCAATGAATCATTAATGGAAAATCGATCATTTTATCGTTCTATTAATAATAGTGTATGGCCGAAATTGTAGTTCTGAAAGCATCGTGTATTGATGATAAAATGTTTGGTTTGTTATCACTCGCAAGAGTTCATAGACTGACTACAGTTAGTCAAGTTTAAAGTCCTCACATTAACAAATACATGAATAGGACCAATAGTAATTTATTTAATTATTTTAAATGACCACTAGTCAATAGAAGACTTGGAGTAGGCCTATAGGCTTGTATACATAACTGGATGAGCGAAGCGAAGACTCACTTTTACTGCATTTGAAAAAAACGTTTTTTTTTCATACGCCAAACGAGAGCACAAATTTTGATTAGACTTGGCAAATGTGTCAACATCTAACTCGATACTGTATAGTTTCAAGGTGCAATCGGTTAAACCACTCTATTTCGAAATTTTGAAAATGATTATAAGAATATCCGAGAGGATACGAGAATTTTGATTTTTGTTCTCGTATACCGGTATATATTCAAAGTTTTACAGAATTTGAGCACAAGAAGTACCTATATGATGCACAATATGTTTCTCAACTTCTCAATTACCGGTATATTTCATATAAATGTGCTGATATCGCTCATCCAACAACGCATGTGCTGCGTTTTCCTAGTTATGATGATGACAGAATATAATAGATATTATTTTTAGATATGAAATATGTTGAATTAGCATGATATAATTGAATGAGTTGACGTAATTCTACTTGATTAGTTATATTCTGTGATTTCTTGGTGTCGCTAAATATGGCTCAAGATATTATAGGCCTACATGCAAGTAGCCATTATCATTTTCGGATGCATTTTCTTACGTTTTAAATACCATAACCAAGATGCATTGAGGGTTGCGTTGGTTCGCCGGCCTCGACACGGCGAACCGACGCAACCTTCAATGCATCATGAAATAGCAATGATTTTAACGTTCTACGGCGATTTCCTTGGAATTTATAATTAGGGCCAGTTTTACGAAATAAATTGGTGGATTGCGATGAACTTCTTATTACTCTTTTTTCCCACTGCTATTTTTTCTATCAATTTTCGTAACTTTTACAAAAATATTAGAAAAAAAATTATGAATACATTTTTGAATAATTATGAAATAATTTTGAAAATGAAAATTGCCTCATGTAGAACTTCAAAGGCTGGAAGAAAAAGGAGAAAGGAATTAAAAAACTAGGAAAATTGAATGAAAGATGTCTTCAAAATATTTCACGACTTCTGCAAGTTCGACGAACACGACCATTTAGATGGGTGTGCTATTTGATTACAAAGCAAATCAAAATACCAAAATAAAAATACAAAATAGCCAATTTGGTTAATACATAACCAACATGTCAAAATCTTTCGTGGAGGCTTATATGATAAGCCACTGATCTCACTACTGGATAAATTAGCATTGGCTAGGGAACTTACACCTACTTTATCGACTCTGCTCGTCGCGCTAGTCCACCTATTATCCACCGTGCGCTAGTCGTTCTTGATCGAATTTCTTACACATCAAGGTCATTCGATATACCGACTAAAGTAGGCGTGTATCCTTCTGTCAGTTGGCTGTCAAAATCCAAGTCGAATGGCAGCTGTCATTTATTTGGCATCTGTTTCACTTGGTTTGTAGTGGATGGAGGCATTGAATTTGTAGGTTGATGGAGGGTTAGAAACTCGATCATGGAAACCATTGTTAAGAAAATCAGTCCGCCAGCTTCAGATTTATCTAAAATCGTGACTGAAATACCTTGCACAGAGGATGGATGTAACAAAAAGTTCCACAACTCTTCCAATCTCGACATGCACCTAGTCAAACACCATAAAAAAGGTGACCCGAATCAGTGGCGAATCAAAAATACAAATACTGTGATTCACTATCATTGTCCTGAACAAAAGTGCATTTATAATGTAGAAACAGGTGGCAAGTTTTTCCTAAAAATGAAATATCTCAAGCAACATTACTTGAAAGTTCACGCAGAGAAGAGTTTCAAGTGTACATTGTGTGCAAAAGGATTTCCGACTGAAGCTGCAATGAGACATCACACTCCAATCTGTGGCATGAAGTTCATTTGTTCCTGTAATGCTGCATATGATAGTAACGAAGCACTAACAACTCACGTAAAAAGAACCGGACATATTAAGGAAGGGCAGTATAAGCCCATCGGCAAAGGGTAGGTGTTCTGTGGTGTCAGCCTAGGGAGTCCGCCTGAGAGTTTGTCTAGGCTCTAGGCCTAGTCTGTTCCTTGAAAAACGATGGACATAGGTTTCACTGTAACGTAATTTTGCCATCATTGTGTACAAATACAAACACATGCTCATTTCCTGATGCATATTGTATTAGTTTACTTTAAATAGATCGTGCAAAATTTGATTAATCCACTCATAGTGTATGGGTCTAATTAAATATAGGCCTATTATAAACGAGTCCAATTATCCATTTTCAATTGTGTATTGTTTTAGCTGTGCTGAGGTTCTTCCAGGGATGTCGACATCCAGTATTTTACAGAACGTCCCTGCAATGCCCGTTTACCTCGCTGCCGTTGCATTGAGCGAACTGTCGAGCGGATTCAGCTTGTCGTCGGCCAACAAAGGCATTCAGACGGAACCGACCACTCAGCTCGATAAGCGGCAACGTAAAATAAGCTCGTCCAAGTCAGCGGACAAAGGGACTAAACGTGGTACGTCCCAACAAACTCAAACGGGCATTTCTAAAAATAAACGCCAGAGAATTAGTACTGAAACCCAAACGAGTGGAGACTACATACTGAAAAAAGCAATGCAGGCTGCAGAAATACCAACGGCAAGTCAGAAACAAACTGCGGGTAAAAAGAGACGAAAAAGTATGGAAACACAGACCAACACTGCAGTGAAACAGTCTATTAAAGAACATGGATATACTAAAATTAGTCCATCAATAAATGATAAAACAATTGAATTCATTTCTCTTGATTTCTTGCCGAATACGAGCAGTTATGAACTCGATATTGACGTAGGTTTACCAGATCTGTGGAGTGGACAAAGAAACTCATCGAGTACCCAAACGAGCCCCGGCAAAAGTGTGTGTAACAATTTAGAAGTGTTTAATAGCATAACCCAAACTGATCCACAGCTATTAGATCTGTTTGAGAATGAGTCGTGTGAGCCGTGTACGAGTTACATGCATTCTAGTTCTCAGACTGTAAAGCTTTCTGGGTATTCCGAGGATAACAACTCCAGTAGTTGTTTCGGCAATGACCCGATGCAATCTAATAACTATGACTTAGCCAGCACGTGTCCAAGTTTTGCTAGTTTCGACGAACCAGGTTATTCTTGTGCTCAAATGGAAAGCATTCTAACGAGAAATAATAAATACGTTTTCGATGAAAATCGATCTTGTAGTATAGGCTCCCAAACGGAGATCGATTCTTTTCTGGCACCCAACGAATGCGTCGATGACGATACACCTTTCACGTTGAGTTCCACGACCGAAACTCAAACCACCGAAGATGCTGCATTCGATCAACTCATCTACACTAATATGTGTACGCAGACATGTGACGATTTCCTATTTCCCGATCTCGGTTTTGTCGATATTCAGACTCAAACCGCTTGGTCAGAATACGGAGAAGACGCGTCCCTCGTGTCGACCGAAACGCAAACGGCTCTGTCGGGAAGATCAAACATGTCGACATGGACACTTTCAGAAACTAGTCATATGGAAACACAAACTGATGAATTTAGGGAACTTATTGCAGAATTTGAAAAACAAAATAAGTCTGAAAAGCTTTTGTGAGGGTTACCGTTGCTTATTTTCTCTACAGATAAGCCTACTTGACCCGAACCCAAAATAGACTAAATAGTACATACCATCATTTCCAATGCAGTATTTGGAGCATTTAAAGTTCAAGTTGTAAGAAAACATGTTCGCTCGAAGATCGAACTTCCCGCCAGGAGGTGGTACTCTTGTGCGCCGTCTTATTCTCTGTATTACTAGATTGCTGGCTACTTTGAAACATGCAGGGATCCAATTCCTGAAATTAAATTGTTACTGACATCAACTAATCTCTATCCGTTAAGAAATCGTAGTCTGTGACTGTGAAATTGTTTTTATAGCGTACGCGTAGACGTAGTACCTGTACTGAATATTTTGTTTATACTTTTTATATTAATGTCTGTTATGTATGAATTAATATTGAGATAAATGTTTTATTCAAAAAATGCTTGTTCTGGTTTCATTGATGATAGGTTAATCAAGTTCATCAAAGTTCAAGTTTGAAGAAAAAGGATGGTACACCCTACTGTACATTATTTTATGAATTTTAAATTGGTTTTGGGTCATTTTTCCCATATAGTAGTGACTATATCAAAAAATGGAATGAAAAGTAACTAATCCTGTTTTGAGTGGTGTTTTTTTTAGAAAATCTAATGGTATAATATCATCGGTCAAGCAATTTTGATTATGTAATCAGGTGCAGACGCACTCGACATTGCTCTTTCATATTTATGGTCTTCTTGGGGAAAAAAACGTAGAACACATTTGACAACAGTCATGTTGAAGACTGGTATGATTACGTAGTCAAAGGATTACACCAAAGGCTCAATTAGTAATTCAAGAGTTTTAGAAATACAAATGAGTTACCTCAAAACCCCCACAAATTGGCGAATATAATGAATCGTATTGTGTTTCAATAGAATGTGCATCTGCTCATCGTGGAGCGTTTCGCACGCACATGAGACGCATTCATTCATGTATAATTTTCTACGTAAACGAACTTTAAAGAAGTAAATGTTAACTTCAAAAAACCAGAACACCTTCAGAGAAAAGTTCACGTACAAATGAATGCGTTCATTTTAAAAGTTCACTAGGTAGGGGTACGACAAATGTAGTCTGAACAGCTTTTAAAATGAGAGACTCAGTTGTTAAGAGGGAGAAATTACTGTAAATCTGGATCTACAATTAAAAGACAATACAGTGAAACCTCGAAGCATCGTTCCTTGATCCATCGTTAATGATGTCAAATCCAAAGTTGCATAAAACCAATGTTAAATTTTCTTGCATGGATGGTTTTTTCTGGTCTCTTTAGAAACGCTACATAGAGGTTTCACTGTAAACGTTTGGACGCTACCATATACTACAAGAACATGAACTCAATCTTCTTTCTACGTTTGTATTTACTTACAGGTATCGTACACAAGGAAAGAAATGACGTAGTCATAAGTTGAAGAGTTATTAATGAGCTTTTGTTAAATGCAATAATAATTTACAGACACTCGATAAAACTTGTTTTGTAAATAAACGTATGTCGGTTGCGGCTATCGAGTATACTAACATTCATAAGAGTCACATTTAATAGACTTATCTTAATTATTAAACACGAATAGTAAACACAGTCAGATGTAACATTTCTTCTAGACTACTTGCTGCAAAATGATTATAGAAATAGACGCATTATAATATATATTAATTACTTCTCATTCATGTATCGTCTCATAACCACGAAGTTGCTCAGAAATATTCATATCACATGTTTTTAAACAAATTACGTAAATCTATTTTTTGCCATACGCTATATCTGAAAGTGAAGACTTTTTTGAGAACTGATTGTTTTAAAAACTTGTTATCAAGTTCAAATGATGAAACTTGAAAAAAAAAAACTATGCGTGAACGTATACATTTACATATGAATATATAACACACATATATCATAATGCCCTTTTGTTTATGATTTTATATGTCAAATTCCAGTACGCAGATATGTTGAAACACCACTTTTCTAGTGATGTCTTCGGGAACTGTACCCAATCAATAGGCAACATCCTCCGAAATTACTTGATACTTTTTTACTAGGGAAGTTGACATTCCGATTTGAATGGATACCAATTCAAGACTCGCGCACCTATACAAATAAAAATGAACCGAATGATTGACAATTTATAAACGATATCATTAATTTTCGGGAATTTGATTTAAAAAAAAGGTATATTTTGTAATTGCCTGAATACAATAGTAACAAGATAGATCAATTGAACGAACTCTCGTTGTTCAAAGTTTCGACTAAATGTTATATATGAACAGAATAACTGCTAAAGAAACAAGTGTATTAATGTCCACATTACCTAATTCAACAGTTAAGAGGAAGAATGAGCGTCTTCTAGGTGAGCAAGCGTTCATGCCATTGACTGCCACATGTAATTTTTAAAATACCAATACCTGTATCATTAAATTCATTTTTATTCCATTTTGTTGGAAGAAATTATCTAGGTTTATCTCAATACAGAATGTGGATGATTTACAACGTGTACTGACCTCGGTGTGAGACTTAGTTTGCGAACGAATGAGTTCGTCTAGAATTCCTGTTCGCTCTTTACTTCAACCAAGATGTATTGAGGGTCGCGTTGGTTTGCCAGTCTGTTATAGTGGCTCAACTTCCTATCACATCAATGTTGAAAATATGTAGTTCCACCAAAATCCATGTGGAATGCTAGGTGACAGAAGGCTGGTGGGCCACGCTCTACGCATGCACGCACGAAATGAACGTCATTGTTGGTGGCAAGACGTCAAAACGTCAACTGAACCATGTGACTAGCCTCCTATCATCTAGCGTTCCGCACGGATATTGGTGGAACTAGCAGCACTGTTGGTACCAGCCTTCCAGCGCACGGAGATAGCCCGATACAAGACCTATAATATTCTAGACCGTAGCATTGACTATGCCTGTTTTATTCATATCTGATCAGAAATGAAATGAATAAACCAGGCTGTGGCGTTGACCAATGTCTTTGGTTTTGAACAAAAAGAATGGTATTGACAGCGGGACAGATCATTTGAAACGGCAGATCCACTATCAATACTGACTTCATGGTGCCAACCAATAAATACGCTAGTGCCCTTGCATCTGGTATCGGAGGTTAGGCATCCGGCCTATAGCTATTGTATGTTATTGAGCAGATGTATGTAACATTGCTTTATGGTAGGGCATTTTTATTAGTTACACATTGACCATTGGTTTGCAATATTGTTGTGAATGAAATGTGTGCGCTCATTAGAAGGTATCCTATTGGCTACTAGACGTACAATCAATGTGGGAGAACGATTCGTAGAGGATCGTAGTGGGGAGGTTAAGCAGGAATTCAGGTGGGATTGTACAAAATATATGATAGAAGAGGGAAAACGATGGGTCTCGGAACGATAAATTTCAGTTTCACTGTGTACAAAATTGACTAAAGTTCACCAAAAATTTTGAATCTCAAAAATAATAAATAGAGGCTTTTTGTTAGAAACAGGTGTCAAGCAAACAAACAAACCTTGCAGCACACCACAGTAATGTTCAATCTGACTGATGGCTAAGGCTTGAGTTTCTCAAACACAAAAGGAATTTCTTTACTGCAGCATATTATTGTAGTCTTACACAATTTTCAAAATTGGTATCGATCATTGATTCGATAACGAATTGATGAAATACTGACTTTCAATTCGATATTGAACCAGCCGAACATATCAAATTCGAACTTCAACCCCAGTTAAAAGTTACTTCACCTAATCACCAGGTTCCGAATATAATTCAAATTAATTTATTACATCAATTTCAAAGAATACTGAAAAACGATTTAAAACGAGTCACTACAAACTAGTTAGGCAACTAATACCGAAGATAAACAGACTCTAAACGTAACCTGCCATCTACAACGCGGGTCCTCCCGTATCATCGTCGGGATCTTTCTCGTAGTCTCCCGTCCGATCTTGTATCCGATTGATAGATTCTATAGTCAAGGCGATATCTCTCAGGTTAGAAACGCCGGTCAGCAACGTACGTAGCGACTGCTCGGCGGTGGACGCAGCGAGACGAAGGTCGCCGGCTATTCGCCGAGACTGAGCGTCGTCGAGCGGGTAAGAGTGACTCGTGCTGGCGCCGGCTTCGCTCTGACGATATGCGCGGTTCGACTGGCGCAACGACGTTAGCTCACTCTGTGAGGACAAGGAAATATTGCGTGAACTTCATGAGGTAAGCTGTTGGTTTTGGATTCTAGAGTTAATAAATTGTGAAAATTAAGATGTGAATATTATGAATCGACAAAAGAAGGAGAGTAGGGCCTACACCTGAAAATTTGAAATAACAGGTAAAATATAGACTACCTAGCAGATAAAGGTTTGAGTAAATAACTGTTCAAACATAGGCCTACTGTTCATACATAGAATATGAATAGATAGGTCCCAACTTGGATAATAAACGTACAAAATAGTACTTGAATGTATATTTAGAAAATGTACATAATACTACTGAGAGGTCTAGGCTTATCATTGAAAGTATTTCGACTAATCGCATTCCAGAACATAGTGAGTTTCATGGCACATCAACTTCTAGGACATTTGGTGCAAAACCCAACAAACAATGAAACATTGAATAAAGTAAACATTAGGTACCGTACCGTAACATTTTAAAAATTAGTTTTAATAGTATATTTTGAAATTGTGCAGAAAGAAAGATTCCACCGAGTTGTTATTGTACGTTAGTACACTGGTATATTTAAAAAACCCTCACTAGCTACATATTATTTGAATAATCCTTCTACAGGAAGTTGTGAATATTCGTCACAGGTTACAGCGTATAAAAGTTATAAAACTAAAGCGCATAGACAAACAGGTAATTAGGCCTACTGGCAACAGACAATAATGATTGATTACCATTAAAGACTTCATCTCCTGCTTTAATTTGGATACAGTATTCTCCGCAGTAACAGCTCTTCTCTGAAACAAGAAACAAACATGACTGTCGTGCCGAAGATGAGCCGAACCCTGGCGAAGAAAAGATTTTTTTAAATTAGATCGAAAATTGATACAAAATTGTTGTTCCCAATTAAGGCTATGGATGAGAGATGAGATCGTTTGAACGGGGCACCACAAGGGCGATCTTAACACCCCAAAGAATGATTAAAATATGATCGACTCGTTTAACAAACAAATCAAAATTTCTATGAAAATTGAGGTTATTCAAGATAAAACAATTTTTAAGAAAACTGAGGTATTTTGGAACAAAGTAGCCCTACTAGATTTAACCTGAATGACTAATTGTAGGCCTATTGGTCAATTAATTATTTTCAATAATTTCGAAAAAACTCGATTTCCAAGTGAGCCTTTAATATTTTATAACGTTCATAATTTTAGTCATTACCATTCATCGCCATCACTGTTAACAATTGTGCATCAATGAATCAAGGTCATCACAAGTATCTACAGGCAACACACAATAAGAAAAAGTACTTCTATGTGACCTTCTCGGTCCGCGGGAGAGGGGTTATATATATCCTACAATTGTGTGAATTCCCAATTGAACCGTGCAACCAAGAGCTTATACAGTCGGCACGCCATTGTGACACCTGGCTCTAGGGTGGTGGGAAGCCCCATTAGGCATAGACAATTAGTAATCAATTTGTATAGGTCTAACTTGACTCGAAGATATTATCATCATATTTACACAACACTTGCTCTAATTGATCATATTTAGCCATAAATGTTGAGTACCGTACTGGTAACTTCATTATGTTACTGGATTCATGTTTGGTTTACCAGGTATCCTTTGTGTTAGGTTCATGTACGTCTAGAACATACAGCGACATAAACGAGAAACATACCGTACTCCTCTTCAAATTATCTTCCACCTGTTCCATAGCTTTCTCTAGTGTTGCCATCTCCTCCTGGTCCTTTACACGCATCGACTGCAGTTCCTTTTCCAACGCCTGTATTCGTCTCGTTTTATCCACCATCTGTCGTCTCGATGTCTCCACTTCTCTTTTCAATCTTTCGTTCTCGTTCAGTATTCTTTGATGATCGATATCGTGTATTCCTACGCTATTGTTAGTTGTGTCGTCTGGCGACTCGATGCACGGCTGAGAAGCATCGTTCAGGAGACTGCTGTGGATCGGTCCGTCAGAGAGAAAATCCGGAAGGCTCTTCGAGACTCCGACGTCAGCAAGTTGTTGCCCGCGAGTTCCAGACTGTGCGTCCAAGTCTCCGACGACTAACGGTAAATCGAACGGTAATCCACTACCCCTACTTCTGTTCGGACTAACTGGAAAACTGGGTAAATTACTAGAAACAGGTAAATCCAACGGCGTTGTTTCATTTCTACCAACGTGTAACCCCGGTGAATGGTCGTCACAGCTTGAAGCTTGAGAAACGGTGCTTCTAGGCTCGTCCCACAGTCTCGATCTGCCCGAGTTATCGAACGAACTATTCAAGGCAAAATCAGGAAGGTTATCTAAGTTGACGCACATGTGCGGAGAGGTCGGCGAGTCAGAATGATTTAAATAAGATTGCTCGATTACGAGATGGTCTTGCACGAAATCGGGTAACACGGAAGTGAGCTCGGGAGTACCGGCTAGCCTGGGAGTTGTCGAATTCCTCGGCGACGGGGAATACAATCCTGGGTCAGAGTCTGGGGTATTCAAATGACTATAACTATCACTCGATGAATTACTATACACTTTAGGTCTTGCACCGGTGTTGTGGTAAGTGTTGCCAGTTTCACGTCTCAAGAAGTGTTTGAACGAGAAGGGATTGTCTTCTCTCTTTGGTAAATCATTAGCTAGAAAAGAAAGAAGAAAATGTTCATATATTGCCGATCTAATTTAGGGGTAATGTTAGGTCATTGACTTTATAATAACAAACTCAATGGTTGGGTGAAATGCGAGATGGTTAGGGTCAGGTAGGGTAAGGTTTCTACTTTCAACCACCATCGTCCATTCGACACAACCTTACGCTACTCATTAACTACCGTACACGTATTAAAATCAGTGCCCTACCCAATGGTAACCATCATTTAAAAGCCTAAAAAAGATAACCCACCACAATTTATCTCCACGACTAGCAACTTGACTAAAAAAACAATCCAAAAAACATCCACAAGAGGCAGTTTGGCAATCGGCCAAACCTATGGCATTGAGTGTTACAAACTCAATGACTATGGTCACATTGAATAACTATGGTCACATTGACTCAGCCCGAAGAAATTCAAATATTTGACCATTATCACGATATGATATCATAATTACGCTGTGCCATCATAGGCTGTTTAGGCAACAGTCCATCTTGATCAGTCCTCGGCATCAAGTTTTATGGCCTACGTAAATGAATTCGTAACTTGATATCACAAAAACAATGCCTAGGTGCACAGGCAAATATATAGGCTAAACTCAATGGGCTAGCTTAGGTCATAGGCCAAAACCTAGGTCTATCCCAAAGATGATTAATTTTGACCATAAACTTTTTGTGAGTTTGCTGAGCCTATTTAGATGAGTCTAGTCAACTCAATGGCCTAGTTCATAGTTGGAGCATTATCATCTGGATTTGACATTCATGTCAACACACAATGTAGAACCTAGACGTAGGTCTAGGCCATGCATAGACCTACCCCTATCAAAATTTATTTACATTTAAGGAAAATAGGCATATGTCAAATAATGTTCACCTGCTGCAAAATTATCCGTTTTTTTCTCGAAACTAGGCTCATTTCCAATACCCAAATCTGGTTTCACATAACTCTCTTCTGTACCGTCACTATCGTCACTGTCATTTTGTTCCTTCTTTAGTGAATAATTACGAAAAGTAAAATTATTTTCGTTATCCCGATTGCCTTCCGCCATAATTAGGCCTAGATATTCGCGTTTGACATGTTTACTTTTACACTTTGGAACCGTGAGTTTGTTGCACGGTGGTATGTTGGCAACACTAGATTTGATGGCCGCCAAGTGTTTGTTTTTCATGACGTCACAAGGCCGACGAATAACGCGGGCAGGTATTTTATCAGATCTTCTTATCTGCTTTTTAGTACATCTTTAAAAAGATATACAGGAAACTCGTGAGATGCAGAGATTACGCACAGGTAACAATATTTCATCAATACTTTATCATATATCAACATGACAAGCAATATTTTAAAAGTTATTGTTTATTTAAAAAAAAAAAAAAAAATGCTGACTCAGTTCCTAATTTAATGAATTAATTAAAATATTCATTTCCTTTTTTCCCACTTTGGTATATACGATTAATTACTCTTAAAATGTAGATAAAATATTAAAAACATACATTTTTTGTAGTACTGGTTCGAAATTACTCGAATGGCGCTGCATTACCAGAAATGCCGCCCTGCGGATTTCAACCCAAGAAATATGTTGGACCCGATTATAATAAAATTCAAAAGATCAGAGCGGACAACTTGCATCCAAGTATGAAAGCGTATTACAAGAAGCCGCTTCTGATTCACAACGGCAACATGCAGTGGCTGTTTGATCAAAACGGCAAGCGTTATTTGGACATGTTCGGAGGAATAGTCACGGTATCCGTGGGACACTGCCATCCGTAAGAGACACACTTTATCCTGCATGCACAAATATCGATGAAAAGTTGATTATAGTATTAGGAAAATAT
The DNA here is from genome assembly GCA_907164805.1 of Brachyptera putata. NCBI lineage: Eukaryota > Metazoa > Arthropoda > Insecta > Plecoptera > Taeniopterygidae > Brachyptera > Brachyptera putata. The sequence goes on along the minus strand of OU015470.1, from coordinate 20,036,506 downwards.
TACAATTGAACATGCTTGCATTTTCCACAGACTCAATTTGTCTCATTGTTTCCTGTTGACACCCACTTTGTTAAAATTAGCTGTCATTTTTCTTTAACTTTTGCAAGCTTGCCCCCCCTAACTTTCAAAGTAAGTGTCCCGACGCCCTTGACGTCATCTATCAACTAAATAATAGTGAAAACTTTGGTAACTTTAAACATTCAAAGCTTTTCACTAGTTACTAATTTGTTATATTTTCCCCAATTCTCATATCCAAGGGTAGATTGTTATACGCATATATGTTTACTATTATGCAATGACTTGAAAATTAATAATCAATCAATCAAGAAATCAATCAAACTAACAATTATCTATTTCAGAAAAGTGACTGCAGCCGCTGTCGAACAATTGAACACATTATGGCACACGACAAACATTTACATGCATCCGAAAATACATGAATACGCCGAAAAACTGGCGGCTAAACTCCCCGACAAATTGAGCGTCGTGTTTTTCACGAACAGTGGCTCGGAAGCCAACGATCTGGCCATGCTGATGGCACGACTGCACACGAAAAACCACGACATCGTGTCTTTCCGCAACGGTTACCACGGCACTAGTCCGTACACGATGGGGATCACGGCTCTAAACACGTGGCGACACAGCCTGCCGGTGTCCAATGGAATACACCACGTGAGTTGGCGGAACAGACGACCATGAAACTTGAGAGTCGAACAGAGACTGTTTATTACCGAGATTATGTATTTATGAAATTTATTTATGAAATAGGAAGTGATGATAATTGAAAGGATATTTACAAAAACCCATGTAAAATGTAAAACCAATGTAAAAAAAAAACATGTATGCGGGATTCGAACCCACGCCCAACGGTGACTTCAGTTTCTGAAGCAGTGCCTCAGCTGACTGAGCTACCGAGGGCGGCACCAAGATTTTTAAACAGAGAAGAGGGAAGAGGAAGGAATGGGAGAGTTGGATGAAGAGAAGAAAGAATGAACTCTTTCCACATCCCTGCCTCACCATAGCCATTTACATGGTCACTTTTCAATATTAAGAATGTTGTGAATAAAACTAAGGTGGATTGGTAGACTGGAACACTGAATAACTATGACTGAGTATTTTATTTTCAAAAACTCTTCAACAAATTCTTTTTTAGAATTTGGAATTACACAAATTTTAGACAATTCTCGATTCATTATTTACCGGTATATTTTATACTCTATTAAAAGGACAATAACGCCACAAAAAACACGGAATATCTCAGCTAACCCGTAACAAATGAACACCCGACTGGCGAACGTTATTCCAGGCGATGAACCCCGATGTGTACCGAGGCTTGTGGGGCGGAGCCAACTGTCGAGACTCGCCAGTGCAAGCGGATAGGACGTGCGACTGTTCAGCAGGACAGTGTCAAGCGGGCGACAAGTACTTGCAACAGTTGGAGGAAGTGTTCAAGTATTCGTTGCCGCAGGGGAAACTGGCTGCGTTGTTTGCCGAGTCAATACAAGGTCGGTACACATGCAATTATTTTTTTCAATATTGGGTTTAACGACACACTGTAATGATAACTCAGATCTATTGGCGTTGGATGGATGAAGGTTTCTTGGGTAATGAGAAGGATAGTGGGAAGGAAGCGGTCGTGGCCTATAGAGGGAAACCACGAAAAACCCCTCTAAAGATGGACGGCGGCGGGGATCGAACCGGGTCCGAAATTCCCCACATGCACTTGTCACAACTAGAATCAATTTGGCCTTGAAACTCATGAGAGAATGTATTCGAAATTATTTCGTCTTTATTGAACGATAATTATTTATAACAAATAATAACAAAAAACATTCTCAGAAATGGAAAATATTTATTCACCTGCGAAAATTATATTGCACCACAAAAGTATTAGTGAACGAATAAAAAACTACCCTATCAATGATTTTCATCATTTTGAAACCGGAACGTTCGTGCCGGTTTAATAAAAAGAACCGTAATGCCGTTTCGGTGCGGTCCGTCACATTTTTTTTTCTTTTTTCTAATGGTGCTTAACAACCCCACGGTCCCCACCAACAGCAAGGTTATATGGGGGTACGAATGAGCGGATGATAATGAAACGATGAAGTGATTAAAGGTGAAATGACGTTTACAAAAACCCATGACTTGAGGGACTCAAACCCACGCCCGACGATGACTTCAGTTTCCACCGCTAGCGATAGATGACTTAGCCACCGTGGCGGCTCCGGTACAAATTAACCACTGCTTATGTTACAGGGGTTGGCGGAACTGTTCAGTTTCCTAAAGGCTACTTGAAGAAGGCGTACGAGTTGGTAAGGAAGAACGGAGGGCTGTGCGTTGCGGACGAAGTGCAGACTGGATTCGGTCGGACCGGCGAACACTACTGGGGCTTCGAAATGCACGGCGTTGTGCCGGATATCGTGACCATGGCCAAGGGTGAGTACAACATTAGCACGTACGTTAGCTACAGCACAGCATTACAATTCATTTATTACAATTACCGGTAGTTCGTATAATTTTATTCTATCAATATCCTATTTTTTTTTTTTTTTTCAATTCTTCTGTTTGAGAGTCCATGGGAGTCAATTTAGCGGAATATCATGTTTTCATTGATAGATTTTATATGGTATCAGATATCAAAATTCTGAAAACGAGGAAACGGATATTTTCAATACCTTCAAGAAGGTGTGAGTAATAACTATTTGTATCAAATTTGTATCACATGCTTAAAGATACAATTTTTGACCATATACACCTGACAATTATGCGATATGAGAGAAATAGTTATTACACACACCGTCTTGAAGGTATTGAAAATATCTGTGTTTCCTCGTTTTCAGAATTTCGATATCTTGAACCGTTCAAAAGTTATCACAAAAATAACTGACATTTTGCTAAATCGAGTCCTATGGACTTTTGAAATCAGTCACTTCATTTCTCACACTTTTTTATAAATGCATCATTTTCAATCAGTAGGCCTATTCAATATTAAAATTTTGATATTATTCACAATTGTTCTATCGGACCGTAACCCTACAATAACCGAAGCAATAGACATACAGCGTGTACAAAAATATCACTTTTCTACACGCATTGTCACTTGTCAGATTTCATGGTATTATTCATGTAGTCATAAATCACTGCATTCATATCTTCTACTTGTTCTATAAGCCTGTCTTATATCTACAACATGAGTAAAAAAATGCCTATCAAGTGTAGGCGCAATACAATGATATTTGCCCAAGTGATAAACATAAATTGTGACCTATCAACAACAAAAAGGCTTGCTATTGTGATATCTATAAACTATTGACAAAGGCTTAGATTGATATTCTCCCGCCAAACGGAGCGAGGATTATAAGACCGGCGATATATTTGTATGACGTGTACTCGACATTTACACACCTTGGTTTTGAAACTACTGACTCTAGTCGGTCACTAGTCACTCATTGTGCAGCTCTAATTTATTGTGGCTGTTGATCATTTGAATATATTCATATAGAAATAAAAATCTCCAGTAATTTCTTCTTTGAAACAGCTGGTTCAATTTATGTAAAAATTTGTAATGAATTCAGTGAAAGTTGAAAAATTTTCAAATGTTTTCCATTAAATTATCCTTCAATTTCCCCCCATTGGATTATACTTCTATTGGATATTTTCAAAATTTCGTAACAATTTTTATAAAAAAAGCCGAGGTCAATTTTGCCTTGAAACTACGCAGGATAAGCGAAAAAAACTGTCGACTTGCGTTGCATGTACATGCCATAAGAGTCACTTGGAGCTGTTTGCCAAAGCTCTAAAGGGTGCAAATGAGCAGATGTTTTAAAAAACCCATGCCTTATGTGGAAATCGAATCCCTAACCTCCTACTCGACTTTAGTTTCCATCGCAGTGTCTCAGCTGAGAAAGCCAGATGGGTGGTACCGTGAGGTTAACAACCTGACAGTTTAGTGTAGGCCTACACCTGATTTTTTTCGTGCTCTTTCAGATTTTTTTATTTTTTTTCATTTTTGACTTTATTTTTTTGATTCCTTTTGGTTTTTCGTGATTTTTCTGATTTTCCGTAATTTTCGGATTTTTCTTGATTTTTGTGATTTTTCTTGATTTTTGTGATTTTCTCGATTTTCCTTTTTTTTTCCTTTTTCGTGTTTTTTCTCTTATTTTCAATTTTTTCATTTTCCGTGATTTTTTGTTGTTTTTAAAGCGTACACCTGATTTTTGCAATTGTTATCCCCTCCGGCGGTACTAAACACGGCACGTTATGTTTTGTGCAGGTATCGGTAACGGTTACCCGTTGGCTGCCGTTGTGACGACGCCCGAGGTGGCAGCGTCCATGTCCGGCGCGCTTCACTTCAACACGTTCGGCGGGAATCCCGTCGCCTCGGCCGTCGGACTGGCCGTGCTAGAGGTAACCTCGCTAGCATCTCATCCAAACGTACACTCTTACGATACATACTATACTACTATACACAGTACTAAAAAAATATGAAATTACTATAATATATCATATGGATGGAGCATATATATATTTTATAAAAAAATAAAAAGTACTGAGGTAGTAATCGTTTGAATGAGAAACTTATCAAGAGATTCTACTCCAACCCTTACATTATTGGTAGGGCCCAACGGTACATTGAAAAAAGAAGAAAAAAAAAAAATTCTTTGTATGTAGGCCTACTTACTACTTACTTGATAGAAACGTATCAGACCATTCATTTCATTCTGTGGTTACTTGAAAATTCGTGAAAATCGAAAAATTTTCTGACAAAAATTCGAAAGCGATTTGGCTCAAAAACAATCCTAAGCTATTCTAGCACAACTTCAATGAAGTTCCAGGTTGATTGATTTGTCTGTCCTATGTGCTGTACTTTAAAAACGATTTTGACCATCAAGAAATTCCTCATAAAATAAAAATATGAATCTTTAAAACCATATTACGTTATATTAATGGAATGTAATCTTAGGCCTGCTATGTAACCCGTCCATTTTTATTTTGGTAGGACTTCTACCGTATCGAGTTCAAGGAGCCTTGCCATTTTTCTTTCAAATAACAGTACTGTACACTGATACGGAAGCATTACGACTTGGCACAAGAACATGAACGACTTAGTTATTATTATCAATTATCTCAACTCCAAGATCGCATGTTGTTAATCTTCGTGTTTGTACGACAGGTATTGGACGAGGAGAAGTGTCAGGCCAACTGCGCGTCGACCGGAACGTATTTCCTCACCGAGTTGGCGAAACTGCGCGACCAGTTCGAGTGCGTGGGCGACGTGAGGGGCAAGGGGCTGATGGTCGGCGTGGAGATGGTTGCGGACAAGCAGGGGAAGCAGCCGCTCGACGCAGCTCAATTCACGGACATCTGGGAGGAGTGCAAGGACAACGGGGTGTTGATCGGACGAGGGGGGCTCGGCGCAAACGTATGTAACGCGGTGATCGACGCAGGTGGGGGGTGGGAAGGGGGTTTGATCGATGGCAAAATGTCACGTTGATTAATATTTTTTTTTGCGGTGATCGTACGAGCGATTATTTTGAGGGTAATATATAATCTTCATTTGTTCACTCATATTGGGTGTACCAACGCACTGTGATGCCTACGATCTATTGGCCTCGATGATGGTCGACCTATTGGTGTTGATAATTGATATACAGGATCACTGTTAAACTACTGTGAGGTGACCATGGCGGGAATCAAACTCCGGTCTCCTGAATGACGGTTCAGTGTGCTAGCCACTCGACCACAAGTCCCAGTGAAAAATAGTAATAATCGATTAATAATCAATTATTAGATTAGTCGACATTTGAACTGACAAAACTCACAGATAAAAATTAAATCTCGAAAGAAAGATTGTCGTGAACCCATCTTCCCCCAAAAAATTCCTGTCACCTTTGCAGAAGAAAAAATATCAGTAATATAATTTGAGCTATAACAAATTATTATACCCACTAAAGTATTTCTCTTAGGCGTATATATTATCTGTTTCTATTGACAAGTATATTAACAGAACCATTCTTAAAATACTGTCTTGTTACTCATGTAATGTATGTACACATATGAACAACAATCATATATAACTGATAAGATTTTACTGCCAGCTGATAAGAAGAGCCTGGGATTAAACTCATTTCTATATTTCAGGTGTTCCGATTAAAGCCACCGATGTGCATTACGAGAGAAGACGTTGACTTCACAGTTGGCGTTATGAAGCATGCCATCCAGAACCACGTAAACAAACACACGTGATTTAGGAACAGACGCTGCCTGGTCTTGTGTTCACGCAAACAGACCGCGAGTTGATAAGAGAACGCATGGATCCGTGTAAATCAGTCTCGATACCCTTCGCCTTGACTATTATGCTATTTCCGAGCAGTTAGCAACTTGATATTTCAGTATACACCTGATTTCTGATTTTTCTTGATTTTTTTGATTTTACGTGTTCTTTTTTTTTCGTGATTTTTTTCATTTTCCGTAATCTTCGGATTTTCATTTATTCATTTTTTTTCTTGATTTTCTCGATTTTTCTCGATTTTCCACGGATTTTTTTCTCTTTTCTTTTTTCAAAATGTACATCTGATTTTTACAGTTGTTAACCCCTAGGCTATTTCCTAGGTAAGTATGGTACAGTAATGAAATAAGCAATCAAGAGTTGATCTCAAGCTTTATTTCAAGCATTACCTGATATTGGATTCAATGGAATATTGATAAACTAAGCTTCAAAGTGCTAACTTCTCTTTATTAGACAGTCAAGTCTTTCGCACAATTCTCGTTTTGACTCACTATTTAATTTCGTTACTGAGCTGTACATTTCACACATGTTAATTGTAGCACTTATAAGTTATATCAATAAAGACATTTATAAATACATGTGCCAAAAACTAAAAGTTATTCGAAATATAATTTATAAATATGCCAAGTAAAAATTATTCAAAACATGATATGCCTACATATGATTTATAAATATGCCAAGTAAAAATCATCCAAAACATCAAACTTATAATTTATAAATATGCCAAAAAAAAAAAGATTTAAAACATGAAACTAAATAGAATAATCACAGAGGAGTAGGCCTACTTCATCTCTGGTTATCAGGCCCTGAAGACCTGAAATAGTGCGAAGATAATTAACACTTCAAGAGCCGATATTGTCACGTCTAGATAAGAAAGGTAGGTGTGGATTGTTAAGGAAAAATAAGGACAATAAAAGCATGGTCACAGCTAATTGGATCTTGTTAAAATAAGTTAGGCCTGGTCGGTGAATTACTATTTAGTTGGGCTTTACAATATCAGGGCACTGACAAAATTTGTTAAGAGAAACTACGTTTATGCAACGACAATATGACGTCAAGGTCAGGTTAGGCTCAGAGGCAGGTTTTATTATAAGGGTGCACGGGAGTCGATTTAGTGAAATATCATTTTTTGGTGATGACTTTTGAATGTTATGAGATATCAACATTCTAATGAGAGAAACGCAGATATTTTCAATACCTTCAAAATGATGTGAAATGAATTTATTAACCTTGGATTCGAACATTTTCATAGACAAAGAGCAAAAAAATGTGTTTTTCCAAGCTGTATACGGATACCTATGAAAATTATATGATAGGCCTAAAGGTCTAGCCTAAGTTGAAATAGTTTTTACTAGTGCCATCTTGAAGGTATCAGGCATACAAATATCTGTATTTTCCTCGTACTAGAATTTTGATATCTCGTACCATTCAGAAGCTATCACCAGAAAACTGATATTTCCCTTCAAATGGATAACTCTTAGAAAGCTCATAATGCAAAGCTGTGACGTTGATTAAACATTCCATGTCTGTAAACATATTTTGTCATTACACCAGTCCAAAACCAATTAAAAATAGACTGGCTTACCCATTGTTGTTCACCGTTAGTAGATACGTGTTTGTGGTGCAATAGCGAGAGTCTTGTTCAATTGTCGGCGAGCCCTTCCAATAATGTAGACCAACATTGCTACCAATATAGTAATCTGAAAAATATTACAGATTAAGCACATTTTTTACTTTCTTAGGCCTACAGAATTCCTTCACAATTAGGTCCTTCTTGGTTTTTATTTATTCATTTACACTGGGGTATACATACCGGTAGCAATGTACTGTATCGGTAATGGACGGCATATTGGCGTCGGATGAATAATTAGTGAGATGAGCTGATGGAATAAACTACTTTTAATAGATTCTAGCCTGGCACCAGTATGTGGGATTTGAGTGGGTGCCTCAAATTTGGTACGACCTCAAAGCTCGACACCTATGATGCTGTTAGATGACTATGAAAATTAATTTAAATACCTGCATAAGGATTACAAGTCCTGTAGCTGCAGTCGATTTGTTTGATAAGACATCCTCCATGGAACGCAACGAGGAGCCAATGTGGGTATGGATAACTTGCGCTGGTAGCAATCCAAAAAAAGACGCAACAAAATACTCTTTCGTGTTAATACTGCTTACAGCAAAGATAATGTTTTGAAGACCAAACGGTATTGGAGTTACACGAGCAATTGCAGCAACTCTAAATGCATTTTGTCCAGATATCACATTTAATATGGCAGTAACTTTATCGTTATTAAGAATCATATTACTTAACGGTAGCTTGGTGTAGAATCTTCTCATTAGTAGATGTGCAATTGCAACGCCAATATTAGCCGATATTATCACTGTGGTTATGCCGCGAAGTATTCCAAATAAGTAACCGGCAGATATCACTAAAAAGGTATAACCCCACATAAATGGAAAAGACACAACTGTGAAGAGTCCAACATATATCAGATATATAGTCCAGTGCTCCTGCCTCTCAAGCCAAAACAATACGATTGCAGCATAATCTTTGCACGCGAAGATTAGTACGACGACACATATCACGCCTAATGTGACTATACAACAGTTATATATACAACCGACACTTGTATTGATACGCCAATTGCACTTGACGACATTACAACAACATCTTCTCTGCGAGGTTTTTGCAGTGGACCCACCAACTAGGCCTGCCTCAACATCGTTGTCGTTCATTGAAAAATAGCATAGGCCTACAGCTATTGTTCACTAACTGTTAATTTATTCGTAGATCTAGGTCTAGTACGATATTTTTCCATAATAAGCCTGCCAACACTGTCGAAATGAATTTTAACCACAGTTTTCGCTACGACGATGCCATATTTTTACGTTGATGTAAAATTGAATAACCGAGTAGTATGCAGCAGCACATGAGAAAAAAAAGGACAAAGAAAAAAGTTTCTAGTATATATAGGGCAGTACTAGATTCTGTACGCAATACTTCAGCTCTGTACCATGATCTCAATATAGGCAAAAATCTACTATTTGCACAAATAACAATTATAATCGTGAAAATCACTACATTAATGTAATATGCCACATAAATACTGTCGAGCACAGATCTGTTATTATCAATTAATATATGCATTTGGATACTGCTTCAGAACAATTTTTGCCCAATGATCTAGGCCTGGCCTTAGGTGAGTTTTGGCCTTGGAGGCCTAGGCATTGAGTCCCGAATGACCAACAGAATACTTGAGTAGTCAGGTAGGGGCCTAGGCCTTTGTGCCTATGCCTAGGCCAATGTCTGCTTGCAATGTAATAGCAAACCTTGCATACGAAGTAGAACACAATATTCCTAGAAATATATCAGCTAAATCTCTTCTTATCTCAACATCCACATTTTTAAAAACTTGTCGAAACAAACCGCTAGTCCGTTATACAATTCAGTTGGTTATACATATAACATAACCTTAAAAACATCCACTGACGATCAGCTAGTGACATTGACAGCTGCTGTGCCTTAGGTCCCACGTGACCGAGTAATTACGCATGCGTATTTTATTCCTACAAAGAGTGTCCTTGACGAACCGGTCGGTAAAAACTAGCCTGCATGGCTGGTAGAATAATTATTTCTAAAAAATAATTTGAGTTTGAGATTACTATTAGCTTGGTTTTATGGTTTAGAAAAAACAAACTATCCCTTGACTTGGTTGACCAAATTAAATTCATTCTTTAGCATCAATGAGTTCATTTTCAAGTCCTTGCCAGCTTCAACTTTAACTGTGATCCCTACTTTTTTTTCTATCTTCACCATACCACACATAATTTCATTCATTAATTTTAATTTTAATTTTATTGTAGCTTTAGCCTAGTTTTTAACAATCCTATATCGGTACATTGTATAATGGAATTAAGAAATCTTTATTCTATAATTGTATTAATAAAATGGAGTGTACATTAATAAATAAATATCTTATTTATCAAGTTAAACTCACTTCAATTTGAAAACAAAAAAGTAGCTTGCAACAAGATTGCGCCAGCTCACAAGAAAGCATACGGGACAGCTTGCAGGCAAGGAAAGCAGTTCCGAACGCTCGTTTCTTACGGGTAGGAAAACGTAGAAGGTAGCAGCACACGAATAGCGAGATATTTTATTCTCGTCACGTACTCTAAAGCCATTATACCCACCTTGATTTTGAAGTACAATAGGAAAAAATGCATGAAATATTTTCATCATCTTATATGGCAATTAATTATCAACTGAAAATAAATTGATATTTCGAATTAAAAAAAAATCATTATATACTGAGACGAGTGGTCGAGTGGCTAGTACACTGAACCGTCGTTCAGGAGACCGGGTTTCAATTCGAAGGGGGAAACGACGAAAAACCCCTGTCAAAACCCCTGTCATGATGGTCTACCATAGTGGGAATCGAACCCCGGACTCCTGAATGACGGTTCTTTGTGCTAGCCACTCGAGTGGTCGAGTGGTCGAGTGGCTAGTACACTGAACCGTCGTTCAGGAGACCGGGTCTCAATTCGAAGGAGGAAACGACGAGAAACCCCTGTCAAAACCCCTGTCATGATGGTCTACCATAGTGGGAATCGAACCACGGACTCCTGAATGACGGTTCTTTGTGCTAGCCACTCGACCACTCGTCTCAGGCAAGTAGATATATCTGAATTATTAGTACGTATGAAAAAGTTTTCCACCGTAAAATTTCAAAGATTTTGTAATTACTTCACATCACAATAATTATTTTAGCTACTCTTTAAAAATGTATATTCTCATTATTTTCTAATTGAGGTTTTGATACCAAAGTTAGAATAAAATTGGATAATAATGATGAGATATAAGGCAATCAAATCAAAAATACATTTTTTATTTATATAAATAATATTTTAAACCGTTTGGCCTACTTGAAAATTCAAGTGCAACATTAGTTCTCACAAAATTAATTAAAAAACGTACGCTAAATGTGTATTCAATTACACTGTCCTTGGTTTTGATCACACCAACCAGGCGTTATCGCTTCCGGTTGAATTCCCCTATTGATGAGTCTCTGACGGTGTTGCAAGAACCGCGTTTCCGCTAAACGACTACTCGTGTTCGGATCCGACCACAACCGCTCCGCAGCCGCAGCGGTCCTTGGCCAGACTTTGTTGTCGAGGTTATACTCGTCGACTAGTTCCGACCACATGGCGGTTTCGCCGCCAAGAACTCCGGCTTCTCGAAGTATTCTATTGTCGTAGGCCACCTTCCAGTTGTGATATTTGGTTATGCCCCAGAAGCCGTGATCTAGATACCAAGTGTCCTTCGTTGCAAGTATGATGCGATAGCCTTTCTTCAACAGGTTCCGAGGAAGCTGGTCCGCACTCTCGACCCACGTCTCGATCACGTACCTGACACAAATAGATGAATATTATTCACTCCGGTGTAAAATTTTCAATTACCTATAGAATGGCCATTTTCAGTGGCTCATATGATTTTTTTTTGTAGTTGTATTTATGAATTGTTGTTTCATAAAGCTTTGAATTTCATTCATCCGTTATTTAATTTGTTTTCTCTATTTACTTGTTTGAATATATTTTATCAATTCCTCTTTACTTTTTGTAGTCAGGGACCAATAAAATGTCATATTTCATTTTTTTACCTTGATTATGATTACAACTAAATTAACACTTGATTATCAGTTGGTAGGCCCCTACAACCTCTTGGGAATGTGACAAATAGATTTTCTAGAGTTATATTCTACTTCAATAAACAATTTTCTTAGATGTGGTGTAGTTTTTGGTTTTGTTATAATATTATTGAATGGATGTGTTTGTTCATGGAATTAGAGTTCCAAGTCGAATTGGAGATTTAAAATACCTTCTTTCCATAGATAATTGAACGTTGGAAGTTGAAACATATATATCCATCGGGTGTAAATAACAGTATAATAAAAGCTAACGAGGCAAGATTTTAGCTGATTTCCAAATGAATAGTTAAATAATATTATGAAAAATGTAATTGTTATTATTACATGTAATATAATCACCTGTTTTTATCAAGATATCTATCTATTATATCCGCTTGCGTGAGATGACTAGACCATAATATCACGGGTGTTTTCGCATCCCCCACCTCCTCATCCAGAATCTTCAATGATTCTGCCTGGAAAACTGACCACACGTCCAGGAAATCCTCCGTGCTCCTCCCTTTCCCTTTCTCCGTCATCCACGTCACGACTTCCTCCGTAGCGTTCCAGCATGGCAAAAACACTTCGTCTCCTCCCATGTGGAACACTTCACCTTTCGGGAACATTTTTATCAGATCTTTATACAATTCTCGAAGTACGATATACATATTCTCGTTAGCTGGATTCAATTGTCCACACGGTGGCTGTATACAATATTTTCTCCACGGCTGTTGATTCACACAAACGGCTAGTTTCCCTAAACCGGCCGATTCCCCCCACTGCCACCCGTTACCCGCGTGGGACGGAGCGTCGATCTCCATGATCACACGAACTCCCCGCACTTTAGCGTAATCAAGCAGATCTGCGATAGCGGCTGGGCTGTAAACTTGACGCTGCGAATAAGCTCCGTAACGAGAGAGTTGGGGCACTCTCGGGATCTCGAGAGGGAAACTTTGCGAGTCCGTGGCATGCCAATGAAGGACGTTCATTTTCGATGCGGCGAGTCCGTCTATTTGACGTTTGATGGCTGTGATTGGCAGATAGTTTCGGCCGGTGTCGAGTAAGAGGCCGCGATGCGGGTAGATCGGGCTGTCTGAGAGGCGAACCGTAGCGACGATGAGGAGGGTAGACGAGGTGGCCGTGCGATGTCCAGCAATAAGTTGGGTCAACGTTTCGAGGCCATGGCGAGTGCCGTAAACCGTGGCGGCGTTGATGTTAACAGTTACGTAAGCGTCATCTAAGAAAGAGGTTAGAAATAGATTAGTAACTTGACATAAACAAAATCTTTTTAAATCATAGTGGTAGCAATATTTATCATTGTAGAATGTTTCAATTGGATTTAAATTAGAAATTTTGAAATACATTTCAAAGTTGACCATGTACGATAATTTTCCAATCAAGGTCATGATTTAAAAAAGATAAATTAGAGCCAATAGAATAAGAAATCAATTTCATAATAATATTGTCAATATCAATATTATCTGGTGCGTTTCGTCTTACGTAAGCCCACCTGTTGTAACGATGTCAATAGAATACGACTCGTCCGTCTCCCAATCCAGACTTGTATTCTCCGACCTGGTAGTCAGTCGTACCGTAACCTCTGTCTCCGGCGTGGTCGAACAGTTGGAGCCGCACTCTTTGAGGAGGTTGTCGGTGAAGATCGACGTCGCAGCCGCCAGGAAGTCATGAGACCCGCCAGACATTTTGAACGCCACTCGGTTCGGATGGAAGGTCAACACTTGACGGCTGAGGACAGTCGTTCCTGTCAAGTGGAACAGTTACAACATCAACTCCACGCATTGACTTCAACTTCACAAATTCATGTAGTTCTGCAATAATTGAAATATTTCGTTTTTCTTATTTTTTGTGATTAGAATAATAATGTGAATACGAGTTTTTCATAAGTAGCCTCTCTAGCGAATAAATAGATAAAATGAATAGATTGAGAAAAACAAAAAATCGCCCAGTTATGATAATGATGAAAATGATAGATATTGAATCACCGACTATACTTCACCTGTAGGTCTTGGCCATATGGATCCGAACTTGTCACATGTTAGACGGCAGACCGCAAGCGAGCCGAGATGATCTGGCTCCGCAGCCTCCGTTGGATACCAAGACTTGACGCACACGCCTGACGTGCATTCCCACGACCAATGCCAGTCTCTGCGGAACATTTATAATTTATTTTCATTAAGGGGGTTCATGCACGGGTCTTATGAAAATAGAGAAATTCACCTTCACTTATGTTTTCAATGTTAAATAACCAGTGTAATTGAATGAAAAGTTCACATCTCCAAGATAATTTTATGCTCTTTAATTAATAGGCCTATAACATTCTATTTCAGTGAATTCAATCAGTTTCAAAATAATACGTCAATGATTAAAAAGAATGTGAATAAATTCATTCACGTATTATCTCAAAACTGATTGAATTCACAAAAATAAAATGTCATATTAATTAAAGAGCATAAAATTATTTTGGAGATGTGAACATTTCATTCAATTACACTTGTTTTTGAAAATGGGAATAAATTGTAAAGATACATTTCTCGGGCAATCAAGGGCAATCTCACCACTTCAAAGAAATAGTTAGATATGTCATGCAACACATTGTAGAATTATATTATAGTGAAATTATAGTGATTAGTTGAGAAATGAAGAATAATCCAAAAGTCGGTTTTCAAAAAAAGTTTTCATTTTTTTTATCTGGATTTTTAATCATATTTTCTTCTGCATACATTCGTAAGATGTTTCCACAAAAGAAGCTTCGTTTACTCATAAATAGAACAAAAAATGAGACTAAAATACGTGTCGTATTTTATAGCTTAATTTTTGTGAATTCTTCACATCTATTATTTATAAAAATTCAAAATTAATCTTTGGTGTGCTAGATAAATTCACCAACTATGCATGATAATAATTTGAAACGTATCACTCCATTGTTTTGGTAGTCCACAAATCCATCATTCATAAATCCATCATTCATACATCCCTAATTTTGTCTACAGATATTTCTCTTCCACACAAGCATTCTCTGATTGTTCATTACCAGTAATTCTATGTAGTTTTCCAGTAACCTTTTGCTCATATTACATTCGAGTCCAATCACAAGGCTAAACACTAATGCCATGTTATTATGCCTGATGATTTGTTCTTGAAATCTTAGCTATTAGAGAAGACACTGCCTAGTGCCTATACAAGTTATAATTTTCAAAACGAAGACTTTGAATAAAAATTAGTCTTCAACCTTGTTCCATTAATGAAATGAGTTTATTTATTGTAATCAATTCTCAGCCAAGTACCCATAATTGTATTATGCACCATTCAACGGGATAGTAGTAAAATACAATACACATACAATACAAATATTACAAACAAATGTGTTGCAAAAACAAATGTTACAAACTTAATGTATTGTTACAAACGATACATTGCAAACAAATGGTATTATTTAATAGATGATTAATTATACTATGGATAACATTTTATTCTTATACTGACTTATTCTTAGACTGTTCTAATATCATGCATTATATGATACATCATACAATTCATACGATCATTCATCATATCATTGTGTGTAATTTTGAACAATAAAACATTATTACATAGGCCTAATAGTAGTGGGAGTGTTGTTAAAATCCCACCACCGGACGACTAAAAAACAATTCATGTGCGTTGTGAATTCGAACAGGTATAATGGTGTTATATGGTTTAAAAAAGAGCGCCCAACGTGGGGCTCGAACCCACGACCCTGAGATTAAGAGTCTCATGCTCTACCGACTGAGCTAGCCGGGCTTACATTTGAAATTGTTTCAAATGGTAAAAGGCAAAGGTTAATGGGTATAAATAAGTATTCAATATCATAGCACGTAGGTCTCGTGGGCCTAGACCCACGCTGCCCGGGCCTGGGCGGCATTTTAAATGTTTGTATCTTAATTTGTTTCAGTGGTACCTTATTTAACAAGGTTATATTCAGTAACTATGATATGCATCTTGATATCATTTGAGAATACAAAAATATCTCATTCAAAATTACTAATTCGTAATTCTAAAAATTATAAAAATGCTCGGCTAGGGCCAGTTTTATTTGTACCACAGTTCTTCTACTAGATATCATCATTTAGGTAAAACCTCGGATGGAAGTAAAATATTGAAAACGTAGCAAAACATAGTCGCGGGTGACCGGCCCATTTTGATATTCATTCCGCCAGCGACCCACCGGGCATTGCCCGGTTGCCCGGTGGCCCAGTCCGGCACGGGTCATAGTGATAGCCCATCACAATAATTATGAATGTGGTTCTGAAAAACCTACTGCTCGTCATATTTCTGAGATAGGAGCGCCAAATGTCGAACTACGGCCCTGAGCATAGATAGCACAATTGATGCTGGCCTCCATTCTTTTCTGTTGGGCAGATCCATTCATCTGTTGAACATCATCCTGAAGAATAAAATGGCCCTCTGCCTTCAACAACATACCATCAGAATCGAACAAAACTACTGCACCCAATTTGTTTTTGTAGAATCATCATCTTCAGAATACAATAAAATAACATACAATTCAATACCTACATTTATATCATTGGTGATTGTAATAATTACTCATTCATTCATCAATCATTAATTTATTATTCTAAGTTTGAGAAAACAACTGCCACCGGATGTTTATGTGAGTCAAAACTGTATATTAACAATGAATAGGCTTCAATGAAATACAATCGTCTCAACACTTCTTGTTGGTCAAGCTAATACATGGTGTAGACGGTCGATCGCAAATACTCGCGACTTCAATAGGTTTCGAGCCATTAGAAAAATAAGAATATAGATTTTTTTCTTCAAAATATTGAAACTAGATACAAAATCATTGTTCCCCAATTATGGCTATGGATGAAAGGTAGGATCGTTTGGACGGGGCACCACAAGGGCGATCGCACCACCCCATTTTATTTATTAAAAAAAAAAAAAAACTTTGACACCATGGACAGCTGTTTGTGGCCATACGTTCTTGATCGTCCTGACTAAGTTTCTTGTCATGTTACTATACTTGTATAAACGAAAGAAGAAAGACGCCTACCAACATAACAAACACAAAAATCACCGTTACATTTCCAAGGCTGTTAAATTTCGAGAGTCAATTTCTTTCATGACGATAATGATTTACTATAAGAAACGCAACTGCATCTTTGAAAAACTTCACTGAGATCACTGAATACTAAATTTTTAATAATTATTTAGTCGGTAAGGTAGATCTACTTCTTTCGTGGATAGTCCTTACAACAGGGCTCAGCAACCCTAGATATATAAGCGGGATTTGCAGAAATAATTTGAAAAATTTATATTTATGAAATATATTACTATATTATATATACATCATTTTCCATCTCCCCATCCAACGATGTCGGGTTTGGGGGGCGGAGGTGACTCCACCGTCGTTTCTAGGGCTGCCTGGGATGTCGAAGACGGTGAGCCATTCCGTCTTCTTGCCCGTGCTCTGCTTCTCCAGCTTCTTCGCCATCTTCCTCCTCCAGTTGCCGCTCCACCAATTCCTTCCACCTTTCTCTGTTTTCCCACCATTTATCTCTATACCTACTCTAGATAGTATAGACCATAGTAACTAGATAACAAGCTGATTGATTTCAATATATTCCGCATCACATTTTATAGTTAAAAGTACCTTTAAATCTTGATAAACTATTATAATAAATTATAAATTTAGGTCGAAATTAACGTTTACAGTAACCTAATGGATTTCTTTATCGCAAAGATAATAAATAATCATTGTTCACAAATAATTACAATAAAAAAGTTTCTCGCAAACAACTAGAATACCGGTACCATTACGTATACTTAATGACGGTACTGAAAAAATGTATCTGTTCATTCTTCACCACTTCCTTGAATCCAGGCATTAAAACGATAGAACAGAATAATATAGTGTTGAGGGAGGGGGTGGCACGCAATGCTTTTGAGAATAATCAAATTTGTACTTTAGCACCAGGGCATTCAAAGGTTTGCCGACCCCTGCCCTACAACTAAAGCTGTTCAATTGACAGGGTGAATTTTTTTTTGGGACGAGCTTTACGATGGGAAACACTACTGTATCTTTCAAAAGTGTCAATTTTTGAAATGTGCAATGAGTTCTTCTAACATCATCGGAGTATTCACCATTATAGGGCCTATAGTTGGTAGAGGCGCTTGATCTCTCGTGACTACACGTATATTTATTATATTCATTATTATTATTATTATTATTATTATTATTATTGTTGTTGTTTATTTGGGCGTAAATTGCTTTATCAACTCACTGAACTGATGACTAAAACCTACTGGCGTCGATAAATGATGAATGAGGGTTGGGAAGATACGACGAAAAGTTATTTAGGCTAGTGGGAAGGAAACGGTCGTGGCTTGTTACTTGACCACCCATCCCAGTATTCATTTTCAACAACAGAGGGCAACCAAGATGTACCTCAGTCAGAATGGTCGAACCCCGGTCTCCTGAATGACAATTCAGTGACTGAAGTACTACATGACACGATCTCTGTATATAACTTACTTTGACCGGCACAAGTAGCGCAGTGATTAACGCGCTCGCTTCATGTGATCCGGGAGGCAAGCAGAATTTCGAACCCAGTTCGATCCCCGCCGCCGACCATCTTTACAGGGGTTTTATGGTTCCCTCTGTAGTCTAGGCTAATGCCGGGATGGTTCCTGCAATAACTCGGCCATGACCGCTTCCTTCCCACTATCCTTCCTTCCCATTACCCAAGAACCTTCATCTCATCATCCCACCATCTCATTAATCATCCATCCGACGACAATAGATCTTCGCTATTATTACAGTGCGTCGTTTAACCCAATATGAAAATAACTTACTTTGTACCGGCGCTGATCGATAAACCGGAAGTGATAACAACAATGACAGCTGATAACAACATCGCAGCAGATTCTGGTAGTTGTCGACTAGACTTGACTTCCTTCCTCTGGCATGCTGTTGGAAGCTTGGGCAGCGAGCGACTGAGCTAAACATACGCTGCATGGCTTACAAGGACATCAAACTTCCAGACTTGCTTCCACGAGAGATGAAGGCTCCGAACGACTGTCCGCTACGATCCTTCAATAATAACGCGCGGGTGGTTCAAGCCTTCATATCTTGTAGGCACATCTAATAGAAGATGTCATCTCCTCCCCCCTCAACACCCATCATTTAACGTGGCATTGGCTTGGGCAAATGTCTTTGGAAATGTTATTAAATAAATATATATATATTCAAAAACCTGTTCTTCTCTGTTAATAGAAGCTCGGTTGATCAGAATTGATCGTTGATTTTTTTTTAATGTTGCTCAACGACCCCACCAACAGCTAGGTTATACGGGGGAAATCGTTGAATCCTATTTCTCATACTTTGATACTTGAATTACTTGGGGTAAATTGCCGTTCTCCCAACGCCCACAAATGATCCAATATAGGCTTATATAGGCAATAGGCAATATAGGCTACATATAGGCATATAGACAATATAGGCTTACATACATCAAATTTTGATTTCGGAAAAAACACGTTTTATGTGAACGCTATAGTTTACGAATAATAACACTATAAACATGGTAAACATTGTATTGTGATTAGTATCCTCTGAAATTACGATACCTGGATAGGTCACGTGATAGAAATGAATGAATAAAATAGATTAATCGAAAATGATATCAAATGAATAACAATGTTTGTACATTTCGTAATTTCTCGTTGTCGAACTGAAAAGCAAAGCGACGCTCTACTCCACATAAATGAAGTAAGCGATTAAAACACATTAGAATTAATTGTGAATTAATTAATTGATATATATATATTTCGAGTTTAACGATGAATGAGATCTATTGGCGTCGATGAACGAGATGTTGAAAGATGAGAAGGATTAGAATAGAAAGATTATTATGTGTTTTTGTATAGTATCAACCCAATTCCCAGTATAAACCTGAACGACCCGAAGGAAATCATAAAAAAACAATGTCAGGGACTCAGGGTGCATGGAATCGAACCTCGGTAACCTGAAAAACGGTTCATAGTGCTAGCCACTAGTCACAATGAAGTTATACCTTTACTAGAAAACAATCCATATAGACCTATACACACTAGAAGTTCAGGAAATGAAAACATTAAATATAAAATATACATAATTATGATTCTATTTGAATTTGGAATTATTATTTCAATTCTGGAATAAACCATTTTATGTGACCGCGAGTGTATGTCTTTTTTGTCTCTGCGAATCAAACAGTTAGAACGGTAATGCAGTTCATTGACCTTGAGACTAGAATCGATCAATCACAATCACCGTGCAATGAACCAATCAAATGCACTTCAACAGCTATTATCAATAATGCAGTTATTGTTGTTGTAACCAGAACTTCAACACTTGGAGCCGGAATTGTTGTAGCAACTGATGAGTGAATTATCTTATCACCCTGATTGGTTACTCATATTATTTTCGTATACCTTAACTAATAACTACCCAATTAATATTTAACCATCACTTGGATAACCGGCTGCGTTGCAAATGATGATTGAGCAATTATAATAGTGAGTTAACTTGTTAATAAGTCATGAAATGATTGATGGAACTTGTACTTGGTAGATAATGAAACTATGAAATGTTGAAGGACGTTTACAAAAACCCATGCCTTATGTGGGACTCGAACCCATGCCCAAAGTTATATCAGCTCCTGAATAATCCATGTTTTTCAGTAATGGTAATATTAGTATCATTGATATTTGTTTAATTACACTTCAATTATATTAATTTACTATCATACAGTTTCATTTCAATAGTATTTCGTTCCATTATTTATGTAAATCTTTTTTCAAAAGAAGAATAAAATGATTTGAAATGAAATGAATGAAACGAATGAATATAAAAAGAAGTGTTTCCGCCCGGGATCGAACCGGGGACCTTGTGCGTGTGAGGCACACGTGATAACCGCTACACTACGGAAACTGATGACGATATCTGGTTCGTTAATAAACTGCACACTCAGCTGTCTTATCTTTCGTCCACGAGTCGATGGGAGGCGAGTTCGCGAAATATTATGTTTTGATGATAGCTTTTGAACGGTTTAAGCAGGGCTTAATCGAGGGGTTCACAACTCGCAAATTTGGTGTACACCTGATTTCAGGTGATTTCAGAGATTTCAAGAGACTTCATACGGATTTAAGGGGATTTCAAGGGATTTCAAGTGATTTCAAGGGGATTTCAATGGGATTTCATGGCAAGTGTACATCGGATTTCAGGAGTTGTTAACCCCTTGGGCTTAATTTATAAATAAGAACGCACCTCAAAGTGATTCATTCCTTCTACCCCTCCCTCCTTTATACCAACACTTTAAGAATATCATGACAAAAATACAACAGATTAATTAATTTGGCCTTAATACGTATTCAAAAGAATGTATTTGGAATCATTTTCATCTGATTCAACTATGATTATTTATAACAAATAAAATAAAAAACATCAGGATGGGAATATATGTATCCATCTGTAAAAAATGCTGAGGGTATCAAAAACATAGTCGTTTTCAAATACGTATTCGAGTATTATACGAATTTATTTTCACTAAATTATTATGAACTCGAACAACAGTTCTATAAATTATATCTGCAGTTCTATTTACATCATGAACACAACATCGTCACATCATGGATGGTCAAGGGATACATCATAGTAAAAAGGTGAATGAAAAATGGATACGTTATGGATTGCTCATGGATACTTTACGGATATATTATGGATACTATATGGACCTTATACTATATAGCCCCGACCATTAATCTGGTCCTGTCATGGAACACTCCTGCTTTGAAACTGAAGTCTCGGTCTTGGGTTCGAGTCCAGTGTAAGGCATATTATTTTGTTAACACCATTCATGTCATCTGCATATTAGTATCCCGAAATGATCTAGATGTTGGTGGGGTCGTTAAGCAAACAATAATCATCAATCATTGTCATAAATCTATTAGGTCGAATATTGCACAGCAAAAATGACCTTATTATACTTTTATAAATTAATACACATATTTTACAAGAACACTATGAATGGCGGAACATAGAAAATAGAAAATATTTATTCACCTGTAGAAATTATATCGCATGGCAAAAGTATTAGTAAATGAATAAAAATCTACCCTATCATTGATTTTTTTTCATCATTTTGGATAAAACGTGCGTACCGTTTTCAAAAAAGCAATCAAAACGGCGTTCCGGCTTCAAAAAAGTAACCGGAACGCCGTTCCGTTGCGTTCGGCCACAAATTAATCTCTGGATATATGTAATAGTACGAATGTATATAATAACATTAAAGACAATTCACTACATAAACTTCTGCAATTTCTGGATTCAAGTAAAACCCTAAGGACCCGTCTTCTCCCGTATTTCCGGCGACACACTCCTATTCCTGTCTTCCGGTCTTCTCTTCTCTTCCTCGGGTTCCTTGGTGACCGTGTCGGCCGATCCCGGAGACGAAGAGGGACTCAGTTCCGACCGGGATAAGGTGGTCGTGCAGGGACACAGGGAGGAGTCGTGGTGGTAGCCCGACATTATGCCGCGATAGTCCCGACAGTCGCCCCCTGGAGAGAGTTTGTTGAGGGGGGAAGAGTCGGGAGACTCGCCGAGGTGGAGAGGAGGACCGCGACCTGAGAATAAGGAAAATGGTTTTTAGATGAGTTGAAAATACGTTCCATTTTTTATTTAATGGTGCTTCACACGACCCCACCTAGGTTATACGGTGTGCGAAATTTTTCTGCAAGTCGGTTTTTAAATGGGACTGAAAATAATAGTTGAAAATCACATCATTTGTGTGGATTTTTTTGTTTCTGTGTTCGAATTTTAAAAAATTGACCTAAACCATAACCCTACGCTCAAGTCAACATTTGATAGTTATTCTGCTTAGAAAAAAAGTAACAGCGTCGGGAGTCGAACCGTGGACAAAACTTGAGGCAACTATCCCACAAGTAGCACCATATCGACATACGCTTCTGTAACGCTACTTTGTTATATCATAGCACAGGTTAATTCAATCATGACGTCACAAATCGTGGCGTTCCCATTGGTCACTTTTAGTCCCATTTAGAAACAGACTTGCAGAAAAATTCTCGCAAATGTTGGGTATACGAATGAGCGGGTGATAATGAAGCGATGAAGTGATGAAAGGTGAAAGGATGTTCACAAAAACCCATGCCTTATGTGGTACTTGAACCCACGTCCAACGGTGACTTCAGTTACTACCGCTAGCGATAGATGACTTAGCCACCGGGCGGCTTTTTTTTTCACATTTCTGTAAAGAGTTCTTCTTATAACTCACAGACTTTTAAATAAATGTATGCATGTAATGGAAAAAATATCTTCAAAATTTCCTCCAACATTAGTTAACGATGATACAGGACAGATCTCACGCCAAAATCACACAAATTCAGTTCTGCTCAGTTCAGTGCGATCTCTGAGGTGCATGAATGATACTGGCGACTACGGTGACTATGACCGAGACGAATGTTCCATTCGCTAGCACACTGAACCGTCATCCAGGAGACCGGGGTTCGATTCCCACTCTGGTCGACCATCCTGACAAGGGTTTCTCGTGGTTTCCCTCTGTACTTCAGGTCAATAAAATTTCTCTAAAATTGGACGAATGAATATCATTATAATTCATTAAAATTTTGTCTCAGATTTGTGATGTCCTTTAATTAATAAAGGTTTGACTGATTTGTCCACTGATTTGCGAGTAATTGCGAATCGAACCGAAGTGGTTCGTTCTGTAAAATCCAGGAACGTACCGAGCATGAGGGGAGGCGAGCCTAGGCCGAGGCAACGCATTCGCCACGCGTCCTGTAACAGCTGGAGCCGCGCCTGTTTCCTCCACTTGGCACGCCGATTCTGGAACCAAACCTGGAATAAGGGAAGAAGGCAACAAATGGTCAGTTGAAGCTAGATCCAGTCGGCAAATATATATATATATATATATATATATATATATATATATATATATATATATATATATATATATATATTTATTTTTTTTCAATTTATATTGGGTTTAACGACGCATTCTACTGATGACTACGATCTATTGGCGTCGGTGAATGATACATGCATGAGATGATAGGATGATCAGATGAAAGGTCAATTTATTAGATGTTTTTGGATAGTTTGAAGGAGTTGGTCATGGCCTATTGTTATAGGAGGCCTATGTATAGGAAATCCTTTCGTCACAAATATCATGCATACATTCCCAAAAAGTATGCCCATCTTGGGGCTCGAACCCACGACCGTGACATTTAGAGTCTCATCACACTCTGCCTCCTGGATGAGGTCGTATCTCAATCAGACTGTAGTGTATAAATTATAGCTGGAGTTTCAATGTTAATAGAAAAAAATATTGCCCCTCACGGAATTGGAAAAATAATTAAATGTGTAATTTGCATTTTTTTCCTTTCAAATGGTCACTTTCTTTGTGCATGTGGAAGTTAGGTTGTGCATGAAATGAATTCATTCACACTGTGGTTCTGACACACGTTAGGGGTTGAAAACGTTCCTCGCACGTTCTGAGCTCCTGATACTTTCTCGTTTAGGGGATGATATTACAACCCTCAAGGTTCGGTCGGCTACTGTGCTTTATTTAGGGGTGGAACGAGTTATACCGAGATTTGAAAGAGCCATCTAGCGACAACGTTTGAACTAGAGCGGGATGTGGGTGCATTTGAAAGTCCTATGCTACCAATGCTATTTAGCACGAATTATTTATTTTATTGTGCGTTACCGAGAACGTATTTACTTATAATATGATGTAAGTTGCATATATATATATATGTTTTTTTCTTTTTTAATAACATCGAAACTTGATACAAAATCATTGTTCCCCTATTAAGGCTGAGGATGAGAGTAGGATCGTTTGGACGGGGCACCACAAGGGCGATCTTACCACCCCATTTTAGTATTATTTCAAATTAAAGCAATGAACTCTGACACCAGGTCTACGCTGTCTGTGACCACACTTCTTCGCCGCAGATAAAAATATGTTCATATGTAGACTATATTCTAGGAGATTTATATACTGTCGAATAAATAAAAATGAGAGATAATGCAAGTTTTATATCTTGGTGTTTTGTCTTCCACCCTGTGTATGAGTGGAACGACCTTTTCAACAGTACCAAAACACTCAGAATGCAATAACAGCGATCTCGGCATTGAATTGAATTTGAATTTCGAAGAAGGTCTATTTGGAACACATAAATTGTTTGTGATTCTCACCTGAACCCTCGCCTCCGACAAGTTAATCCTGAGTGCGACTTCTTCCCTCAGGAAGACGTCTGGATAATGCGTCTTCTGGAAGAGTGACTCGAGTTCCTGTAGCTGTTGAGGTGTGAAGGTGGTACGATTACGACGCTGGGAACACAGAGATAAGATTGAACCTGTGATTCTATCTCAACATCAACAACTTGAACATTTGTCATCCTGATTGATGGTTTTTAGTGAGGTATATAATTTACAAATTCGATTAGCCACGATCATTAAAAAAAATTACACACGAATTAAATATACACGGATATAGATAAAACGAATAAAATTAAACGAAAAATATATGAAGAAAAATATAATATTATAATGCTTGATAATATGAAACATCTAGTTCATACGGGGTACGAATGAACTGGTGATAATGAAACGACGAAGAGAAAAAGATCAGGTGAATAGTGAAAGTAAATCTACAAAAACTAATACCTTAGGCGGGATTCGAACCGAAGCCCGACCACTTTCTTTCAAACATTCTTCAAAAGAGTAACAGCAGTTGATAATATGGTAAGAGCACGTTTTCAATAGATCTTGAGGAACGACCTTAACGTCCCCACCAACAGCTAGTTTATACGGGGGTACGAATGAACCGGTGATAATGAAACGATGAAGAGAAGACGGGTGAACAGTGAAAGTAAATCTACAAAAACTAATACCTTACGTGGGACTCGAACCCAAGCCAGATCACCTTCTTCCAAACATGTTTCAATAGAGTAATAAAAACTTTTTCAATGGATCTCAGAACTTAGCGATCTTAACGACCCCACCAACAGCTACTTTATACAGGGGTACGAATGAGCCGGTGCATAACAAGAGATGTTTTCAATGGATCTTAAGGACTTAACGACCTTAACGAGCCCACCAACAGCTAGTTTATACGGGGGTACGAATGAGCCGGTGCATAACAAGAGATGTTTTCGAAGGATCTTAAGGACTTAACGACCTTAACGACCCCACCAACAGCTAGTTTATACAGGGGTACGAATGAGCCGGTACATAACAAGAATGTTTTCAATGGATCTTAAGGACCTAACGACCTTGACGACCCCAGCAACAGCTGGTTCATACTAGTGAGTCGGTGATAATGAAACGATAAACAGATGATCTGTGAACTGTAGAAATAAATTCACAAATCAATTACCTTAAGCGGGACTCGAACCCACGCAAGAGTAATAAGAGCGATGTGAATGGATTTCAGGACTTACCTGTCGTCGTCTCCCGAACATGTACTCGGAGAGCAGATCTCCTGGCATAGGAGACAGGAACGGTCCAGCCATGTTCCCTGTTGACAAGCTAATGCAGTCGACACCACACTGCACTGTACACAGAACACCCCTCGCTCACCCATTGGAGGGTGTAAGGGTTGGGGGCGCGACTAGAGCAGGCAGGGGGCCAATCAAAAGGGGGCGTCGAATTGGATTAGCAACATGTGCTCAACAGTGGAGGAAAAATTATAAGTACTATATAATGGATTATCTAATATTTGGATTATACTCATGGTATTTTTGCAAACATTGAAAGTTTCTAACCAATAAGATTGAAGAACACAAATAAAATAGATATACGAAGTAAGCGGCCCCTTGATTCAGTCAGCTATAAAGATACTTTTTTTTGTATAGAAGTTGAAGCAAAATCGGGCATGGGTTCGAGTCCCGCATAAGGCTCGGATAAGTAATCATCATCCTATCGCTCGCTCATCCGTATATAGGGCATATAGGGCTCACCTCCAAATAAGTAAGGCGATATTTATATAGTTTTATAGTTTCATATATATTATTACTTGAGGATCAAAACCTATAAACATCACTGTTAGCAGGTTAATTAATGTAGCGTGTGCATGAATGAGTGAATGATGAATGACTGAATGAATGAATGAATGACAAGTTGGACGAGACTAAGCGATGCTATTTAGCGCAATATGGAAGGGGGAAGGCGAGAGGGGGGGGGGGGGAAGCAGCACCCTCTTCTCGCTTCCCCCCTGTCTACAACATATCTATTAGATCCTTTCAACCTAATAATGTTCTTTTTTTATAGCAATTATTCGAATTTGTTGAATCACAATTCACATGTTGAATCACATATGATGAATACATTCAATTAATAGTATTAAAAAAAAATGTGGAGTCAATTTTGGTCGTGATGATGATTCTAAACGTGGTCTGCATTCCGAAATCGGGGGGCCTAGCATATATCGGAATAAAGTCGACTCGGTTGTTGCATGGGTTTGGAAGTTCAACCTTACCTAAACCCTAACACGTTCCATCGAAAAGTACCCCGAAGTCCATGTCACACGACAGAGTCTATACTTTATTCCGGTATACGCTCTTCAGCGCCCCCTCGAATTCCTCACCGGCTCGCTGCTGCTGTATGAAATAGCTGTATTTGGAAAAGCGCAGGTACAGATATATGAATATTTAAATATAGTTAGTAGTACTGGGAAATCCTGATTCAATGTTGGGTGAACAAATGAATTTTGTTCTCTTGTCGTTGTTTACATAGATTGGTATTGTTAATTTGTCGGACGGAATAAATGGAAATTGATTTTAATGAAAGTGTTTTTATAAGTTCACAGGTAAGATACATTAATTTAGACACTTGTAACAGAGTTCTTCCTATAATTGGTTGACAGTTAGCTAGCTTTATAAACAATCTAAACGCACAATTAAACAATTCGGTCCATTTAATCAACAATTAACTAACTATGGCGCAGGTCTCTTCAAGTCTTCTTTAGTCTTATCCTTTATCCAGTCATACTTAAAATCAAAGTTAAAGCCCAATCTTCCATACAGATCTAGAAACATTTCCCTCAAGTTCTTATAATTCGGTCGTTCTTGAAAATTGAGCCCTTCACAATAATCGAAATATTCCTCAAATTCCGGTGGTAATCCTTCACATAACACTTTATTCGAAAACTGTGACTTGATCATACCAATTTTATTCGCAGCAATCATAATTTCGGTTTTATCTGAATCCCGCATTTCCCACGGTAGTTTCCCTCGAAGTAGATAGATGATCGTGTACCCCAAAGATTGCAGATCATCTCTTCTGCACTGATTATATCCTTGGTGAACCTTCATTGGGAGAAACTCCAGAGTTCCCGCCCAAGTAGCAACTAATTTCTGATCTATATGTTTAAAATGAGCCTCACCCTGAACACAAGTTTTCTTCGTACATCTACAAACCTTCTTACGGAATTCCTTAGCAAGACCGTAATCAATAAGATGTAATACATTGTGAGTAGCTCCCGTACCCATGAGAAAATTATCAGGTTTTATATCCCTGTGGACGTAGTTTTTACCGTGTAAGAACTTGAGAAGTCGTAACATCTGGACAGTGAGTAAGATGACAGTTTTAAGTGTGAATGTCCCGCCGCAATAAGCTAGGAGATCAGTTAAAGAGGGTCCGAGTTTGTCCATGACAAGCACGTTGAAGTTGTCGATGTTTCCAAACCAGTGGATGTGAGGTATTCCGACGCCGCCTTTCAAAGCATCGTACAGTTTCTTTTCGATTTTCAGGTCGGAGTGTTTGTTGTCGGGTTTCTTCGGCTCGAACTTGATGGCCACGTCTTGACCGGAAGTAATGTGTTGGCCGCGGACAACGATGCCGTACGTGCCGCAACCGATTCGTTTGCCGACTTTGAATTTGGAGTTTAGTAATGTGTTTGTTGGTATTGTGATTTGATCGAGATCGATAACTTCTTCGGGTAATTCGGCTGATGAGCTCATTTTTGATTGGTATACATAGTAATTTTGATTGTTTTATTGGTGGGAATATTATATACAGGTTAATTTGGTTACATTTTAGTGTAATGCTAGTCAACAGTCAACAAATAAATCCAACAATGATAAAAACTTACAAGAATCGGAGAATTTATGTTACTTACTTCTCAGGTACGCGAATTCTGGTTACATTTTAAATTCAGTAATGAAATAATTATTCATAAATACAGAATATAACTATATCATACAAAGATTTCTACAGATATTATAGAATCTATACTATAGTCGATGTATTAGACTCTTTGGTATGTACAGAAACAATACTGGTAATAATTTAAAAAAATCATTGGTTTCAATCAATATTCTTGATTAGATTACAGTCAGCCAGTATATTGACATCATCTGATGTCAATATATTTACTGTTTGAAATGGATCGACTCCATGCTAATAAAACGATATGACATTGGAATCAAACTAAAACTAATATTCATTGATTGAATTATCAATTGTTTCTGGGTCTTATGTTTATCGCCAAGACATTCGTTCAAACTTCAAACATGGTCTCAGAATGGTCTTGAAACTATACAACTTCTTATTCTTAAAGATAAGGAAATAGTTTGAAAGGTAAGGGAACTTTACTTATAAATTCTAAATAAAGTTCTTTTTACTCGACACAGATCAGTAAAAACTTGTAAGAATATGGAGAGTTTGAAGGCAAGAAAATGAAGAAGAATCGTATGAAATAAAAAATGGTCAATGCATGGATCAGAAAGATTCCTTCTTACCCGACACAAATGTCTCACTTATTCTCCACCTTCTCATCATATACTGTGACTAAGATTAATATTTCACTTCATATCTCATTTCCTCAAGGGGGTGGATGCACGTTGATTATAAAAATTATACATTTTCTATTATTGTCAAATTAACATTTCACCCACTTGAGTTTACTACTGTATAATTTAAGTTTTTTCAATCTCCTTTCCCACACAGAAGCTTCGACGGCTTATGTGGGTTTCATTATTTCCAAATGTTGAAATAAACATTCTACTTATGGCCCATATTACCAATGATAAAAATGTGTTAATCAAGCTAATTAATCAATTACAGGACAAAAATAACATTGGTAACCAAGGGTAATAACAAGCTAATCCACTAATTATCGCTAGATCAACAAATTTATTATTCGTAATACCGGGCATTATTCTCAATTACTACAATTTATCATTAGATTTATTATATGTCTCTCATTATTTCCCAAGTACTTGGATGTAAATTTAATTCTGTTAATTCTGTGGAATGCATCTGAGAATATGTGTTTTGTTTGTATAGTGATGAATGTTGAATAAAAAACAAATAGCCCTATTTGACGTAAATATTTCTTCTTCTTGAGACCGGATCCTTGCATTCTTCAAACGATGTGTTTTTTGAGTAAACACTGAGATTTCCTGTAATGTCTGGCGACGCCTATCTGTAATCTCTTATCTTCACTGCCACTTGAATATTTACGATATCTCTGCGAGGATTCAGTACATGCATCGATCGACGAGTGTCACACACACACGCACACACCCAGGTGAGAAATCACATTAATATCACATATTTCATAGGGCAGTACTTTGGTGCAGGAAGAAATTACTGTCAAGGCAACTTCGGGAATCATAATTATAATTCAAACTGGTATTTTAAGGGGGATCTATATACCCACTGCGTAATATTATCAGTGTCAACGTAACATATAAAAGATCGTAGTGGCTTCACGTCTGAACTTAGATAGTAAAGTGAAACTGCTTCATACCATTCAGAGAAGTATCTTGTAAAACACTGTCCATCCATAATAAACACTCACACTAGGTTATACATTAGACTATCAGATTGATGACACATTAATATTTCATAGGGCAGTACTTTGGTGCAGGAAGAAATAATTACTGTCAAGGCAACTTCGGAAATCAAAATTAGAATTCAAACTGGTATTTTAAGGTGGACCTACCCATAGCCTAATATTATCAGTGTCAACGTAACGTTAAAGATCGTTATACCCCGTTCACACCGAGAATGTTAATCACGATCAACGACTGATTCTCGATTACCGTGCATTGTGAACGCAACTCCATTAACGTTAAACAGTGATCGACGTCTTAATCTCGTTCAGCGAACCCTGTTAGTGCGTTAACGCCATTAGTTGTGAGCACTTTACCCACAATTCCATGCGTACATTTAACCACAATTAGCTTGATCGAGATTAACTTTTCGGTGTGAACAGGGTATTAGTGTCTTTCCGTCTGTACATGTACTGAGTTGTGAAACTACTTCGTACCCTTCAGAAGAATATATCCTAGCATACGGTCGATCCATCATAAACATTATGTCATTTGTGTGTAGGCCTACAAAGTTTCAGAATAAGATGAACATGGATGGTATGATGAATCTACGTTCACTGAAAAAGTTTCATGTTGATCGGTCAAACCGTGCGACCTGTGCAGTGCTTATATATATAAAAAAAAAACGGACAGACAAAGTTCCATAAGAGTGGAATGGAAATCTTCGCTAATCTATAACAACTGAAGAAGTACTGTTTTAAGCAGTAGGCAGACATGTTGAAATTAGAGCCTTGACAGTGCTTTGTATCGAGGAACCGGTGAAATTTTTTTGTTAACAACTACAACGATTATTGTTATCGGCATTCATATTAGATAAGAAATAAATATCGTTTGTAATACTTCGAACATGATATAGATACATTACAATTATATCAACTCATTATTCTAACATATTCACTTTCAGACAGCTGAACTGTTATGTGTTTTATTTGAATGCATGTAAAATGTTATAACATTACCAACTATACATGTGAGTACCACCATTCTGTGTTCTGTTCATTTTTTCGATCCGATTCGATATTTTCTAAATCGATTTTGATAACAAATTGTGATATATTTCAATCTGTATGTGTAAATTATAAATTGTCGGAATGGCAAAACTCAGTGCTAACACATCTGCTCCATGTGAGTCGGTAGATGGGGTCAGATCGCGCCTCGGTTCGATCTCCACCATCGCCTATATCTGCAGCGTTTTTTGAGGTTTTCCTCTGTATCCTAGGCTGATGGTGGTCGGCTAACGACCGATATATATATATATATATATATATATATATATATATATATATATATATATATATATATATATATATATATATATATATATATATGTTGAAAATATGAATCATGCAATTCAATAGGCAGTGGAAATTCATAAGCTGTGTGTATTTTTCTGTTTTCCTTCAACAATGTCTCTAGTTTCTGTCACCATTGTTATCAGTTGTGTTCTCACGAACTTGAAGTGTAAACCTTTTTCTCTCATATTAAAGTCAATATATTTACTGCCTTTTTGTTAAAATCATTAATAAAATAACAATATATATATATATATATATATATATATATATATATATATATATATATATATATATATATATATATATATATATGGAACGCTAACAATCAGTTATTTCAAATCCTTAAAATCAGATTCTTCTTCGTTCTTTTTTCTAGTGTATGAAGATTGAAATAACAAACGTATCTTCTTCGCATTGGAAATAAGTATGAGCTTACAGAAGCTCGGAGCATTGATAACAATAACACTCTGTTGTGTGTTACTGATCTGGTACGCGTTGCCAACAACAACCAAACACCTTCAAGAGGAACAAGGAAGAGATGAACGTCTCCCTACAGAATATCTGCGAGACAAGTCGATGAAATCGATACTCATGTGGAATAACTTCTTCGAGTATAAACACATGGGCTTTGATAATGTCGGCCACAAAATATTCGAGGAGTTTCAGTGTCAAGTCACCAATTGTTATGTGTGGGATTATTTAGACGGTGAGCCGCCGATACCGGTCGAAGAGTTTGATCTTGTTTGGTATCATGGTATGGATATTCCGTAAGTTGACAAATTGTATTTTTTATTTCATTTTATTATTATTTTATTTTATTTATTATATTTATCATTATACTATCTCACATCTTTCATAAGGGTCCTGGAAACTGTATCCAGTAATATGACCATCCTGATGAATAACCATCGAATATTGTGGAGAAAATAGAATAAAATAAATAATATAGACAAAATAAACTCCCCATTCTCTGCTCATCTATAGAAAACTATTTATCCCAAACAAAATTTCAATGCGGAAAATAATTTTACATTTTATTCCCTTCCCATTCAGAAAACTAGCCGTCCAAACCCAAATTTGATTATAAAATACAATATAATAGGCTTCCTCAAATTTTTAAAGTTCAAAAATCAAGTCCTTTCATTTTATAATTCTATTTGGTTTTGATTACTCATCTGCCTGGATGGTACTAGTTTCCAGATTGGGGTGTTGAGGAAATGTATGCTTATTTATTGGATTCATATTTTGTTCTGTACAGGAAGATTATTGAGTAGTAAGTTTCCATCACTAATTATTCATCATTTAATTAATATATAATTGAAATTAATATTATTTACAGAAAAGGAACATTACTGAGAAATAAACCAGCAATTAGAAAACCACACCAAATCTACTTCTTCTTCCTAATGGAATCTCCATCCAGATTCGCATTCGATTTGATCCCGTTAAACGGTTTCTTCAACTGGACCGGAACGTACCGTCGCGACTCGGACATCTACCGTCCGTACGGCAAACTAACGGAGAAAATCATCAACACTAAATACTATGCCGCTGCCGACAAGTCACCCGTTTGGATCGCACCCGATTATACAGCCTTGGAGTCACCCTCAGTTCCCAAGAAAAAACTAGCAGCGTGGGTCGTATCGAATTGCGTCAAAATACCGAGCAATCGAGATATTTACGTCGAGGAATTATCGCAATATATCGATATCGATATTTTTGGAGCTTGCGGCAAACCTTGCGGAGAACAATGTACCGATGAGATGATGGAAAAAAATTATAAATTTTATTTAGCCTTTGAGAATTCAATGTGTGAAGATTACGTAACGGAGAAATTTTTCCGTACTCTTAAAATGGATGTCGTACCCATTGTTTTTGGTGGCGCGGATTACGCGATGGTGGCGCCGCCAATGTCGTACATAGACACTAGAGATTACGAGACTCCTAAAGACTTGGCTGTGCATCTGAAGTTTCTCGACAGTAATCAGGAAGAGTATAACAAGTATTTCTGGTGGAAGAGATACTACCATGTGAACAGTACGAACGTGTTGTGTGAAATGTGTGAGAAGTTAAACCAACCGGAAATAAATCATCAAGTGATTGATGATTTAGAGGGATGGTGGAATGGACCGGGGGTCTGTTCAAACGATACAAGCGCTGATTTATCGACGTGGGTGAAAAGAGCACTAAAAAGTCCTGTACAAACTATAGAATATGGGTTTGTTTTGATGATTACGAATACTAATTATGCTGTACTTTTATTTGTGTTTATGTCGTTAATAGTAATTGCTTATTGTATTACCATACTGTGTATCCAAATGTGTATTAAGAGGACAATTAGGCGTAAATCTGAGATTAGATACGAGAGCTTAACGAAAGTATTATGAAAATACATAGAACAACTCTCTATTTTCAAGTGATCTAGTCGCCAGGCCTATGTCGGGTCGCAAGATTTTTTCTGCAGTCGGTTTTTAAATGCGACTAAAAGTGACCAATCGGAACGCCAAGATTTGTGACGTCATGACTCAGTTACAGACCCGTGCTATGGTATGATCAAGTAGCGTATGACTATCATATGTCTGTGTGGTGCTATTGGTATAGTACATCTGGCGCAAGTTTTGAGGGTATAATATAATTATGTTTATGTATATATTCAATGTACGTGCAATTTATTCAATTCATCGTATTTTTAATTTATAAAATACGTCGTTTGTCTATGGAGTATATTATTGGCAATTGGCAGTCGAAATATTCAATAACCTGAATTTTTGTTTTTTGATTCATAACATTATACAAACCTGAGCAAACTTGAAAAATGTAAAATTGCATCATGACTTCAACAGACTGTAGGTCTACCTATAATAATAACGATTCAGCAAATAATTTCTCCTCTAATTTTCATAAATAAATTTATCTGTTCCAAGAAGAATAAATAATACACAATCATTTTATATTATTGTTTCTGTATCTGATGAGATTGGAATTACGTTTCGGAATTACGGATCGTTAAACAGCATCAATATAATAAAAAAATAACATTATTATTATTTTTACTCTCGAGCTCATATATGCACATGGCTCCAGTTGGGTCGCTATAGGCTGTGATATCACACAGCTGTTTGGAACAATGGGACTGCGATAACGAGATACACTAAACACCAATTGCTGATCGCTGCAGTAGGTTAGTGTTGGCGTTCACGACCTAACAGACGGACCCGCCAACAATCAAAGTTGACTGGAACGATAATCGTGTGGTTATATTTATCCACGAAAGAAGAAGGTCGTCTACCAACATAACTAACACTAAATCACCGTTATTTTTGTATTTCGTATGGTGTAGTCTGGGTGTTATTATTATCTGAAATGAGATTTGCCGAGACTGCATCATTCAAAATAGTAAAATCCTTACAGTTGAAGTGTGAGGTTATTTAATTACCGAAGTTTTTACAATTATTCAGTTGGTAGATGACCCTCCTTTTGTTGGTACAGAACGTAAGTTGGTAAAACTTTTGGTACAACTTTCGTTGGTATAAGAACGTCAAGTGAGCGGATAACGGCGTATGGACGGTAGGTATAAAAATAGAGAAATTCACCTTGACCAATTTTTTTCTATGTTCAAAAACCCAGTGTAATTGAATGAAAAGTTCACATCTCCAAGATAATTTTATTCTCTTCTATTAATATCACATTCGATTCCTGTGAGTTCCATCAGTTTTAAGATAATACGTTAATTAATGAAAATAATGTGATGCAATTCATTGACGCACTATCTCGAAACTGATTGAATTCACACAAACAAAATGTCATATTAATTAAAGAGCATAAAATCATCTTGAAGATGTGAACTTCCATTCCATTACACTGGTTTTTGAACATAGAACAAAAATTAGTGAAGGTGAATTTCTCTTTTTTTTTCATAAGCACCTTTCATGAATCCCCTTAAGAGTCCATGGGAGTCGATTTAGCGAAATATCAGTTTTTTAGTGATAACTTTTGAACGGTATTAGATATCGAAATTCTAAAAACAAGGAAACATATATATTTTTAGTGTCTTGAAGATGAATATTTAGTACTTGTAACGTCTTGAAGTTATTGCAGAAATCTGTGTTTCTTCGTTTTTAGAATTTCGATCACCGTTCAAAAGTTATCACCAAAAAACTGATATTCTGCTAAATCGACTCCCATGGACTCTAAAGCAGCATTAGAAAAAATAGTTATTGTTTATTGTTTCACGATCACCATGGTTACCGATCTTGTCACCGCCCGAGCGATATTTAATGTTCCACTGCCATCTAGATGTTCGTATAACGTCCGCGCGCTTTCAACAACCCGTCCCTCTGGGGTGTTGGTGTTATCAGTGTCAATAGAGGTACCAATATGTCGCTTCTCTCCTCTAATCTCACTGATAATGCCAAGGTGTATCGATCACCAGATAACACCAAGCTCGGCGAGACGCAACAACCCAGGTAAGAAGCATCTTTCTGCTTTCGATAATACTATATGCAATGAAAGTGTTTTGTAAGATGAGCGAGATGTATTTTGTTTGAAATGTAGTTTAAGTTTATACACGTTGGTGTTGAAATTATTTAGTATATTCTTTAACTACCGTACCTTATGTATGCAGCTCTGATTGATTGTAGATGTTGATTTTTATGGATATTCCATCATAAAGATGATTTGAATAAGAACAGGTTTTAACAAAAAAATCCTCAATTTTTTTTGGATTCTTTTTTTCATGTGTTCAATTTCAATATTTTATTTTCGATATTTGAAAACTTTCTCAACTCTTAATCAATTCTGAGGCTTGTAAGGTTTTTCAAAATTAAATTGATTCTCTCTGGAACGGTTCAACCGATTCCCAAAATTTCTTTTGCAGTACTGAGTCAAGTAATGACTATTTTGTCCAACCCAAGTTTGATCACAATTTATTTTTAGTTCGACCCGTGGAGT
The DNA here is from genome assembly GCA_907164805.1 of Brachyptera putata. Taxonomy (NCBI): domain Eukaryota; kingdom Metazoa; phylum Arthropoda; class Insecta; order Plecoptera; family Taeniopterygidae; genus Brachyptera; species Brachyptera putata. The sequence continues at coordinate 19,999,340 of OU015470.1, read as the reverse complement.
TCTAACGGAATAAAAACAACATCAAAGTAAATTATGGTGACTTGATTCGCGTCTTGTCAAGTTGACCATGCGTCTGCATCATCAGCTGACGAAAAGCATCACTCGTTGCCATAGAAACACATAGAACGAATGAAGAAGTTCGGAAAGAAAAGAAATATGTGTTATTCCTTGTTAACGGTTTATTCATTTTATATCTAAATTCATAGTAATGTACATTGATGGTGTATCGTGGTTGAGTTACTCGCTTACTCTCGCTCGTTCTATATTTTCAAATTATAATTGTAATATATCTTTTGAAGTTTCAATGATATAATAAAATAGTACTAATCATTGTATTGTAAGAGATAACAAGGGCGGTGCATGTTTGGGTTGTAGTAAAAAACCCGGCCGATAAAAGAAGTCGTATTGTTGGCGTTGTCACGATTCAAGGTCTAGCTAATATAATGCCATAAATAGCTGAATTGTATCAACTAAATTATATCAATCTAGAAAAATGACATGAGAGGAAAAAATTGAAATCTTGAAAAGAATACAAATACAACATCAAATAGGATTCCTGTGAGATACGTACTCTTTTTGAAGTCCAAGCTCATGAACCATAATTATGTACTATATTTTTTTGATTTTTCAACAATTAGATCAGATCTCATTGTTAACTTCAATTATTAGAAACTTTCGTCTATTTGGGCCTACTCTTAACAATTGTCTTCAGAATAAAAAGCACAATTGCATAATAAATTTATTTTAAGGCACCACGGTGGCTAAATCAACTATTGCTAGGGTAGAAACGTCCTTTCACGTATCATCATTTTATAATTTCATTGTCTTCATGACTTGGAAAATATATAACCCGATTCTGTTTATGTTGCTATACAGAATCGGTAATGCTGAAGTCATGACTCATGGTCTCAAGAGGACAAAAAAATTGGTTATAATATCTGGAATAAGATTATAATTTCTAATTTACTCTAAAATTAGGAAAATAAATTATTTCATAATTCATCAAAATTATTGTTAATTTCATTATTGTTCTATTTCAGGGTTGTGATGTCCTTTGAATACCATCTCAACAATTAATTCTTCTTCTTTTCTCATTTCAGGATGAGAATGCAGAAACTATATGTAATAATAACGACAATATCAATGACCGCCATCTTGTTTATGATTTTCCTGGTGACTAGCATCATCCAGGACCAAGTCCAGACAACAGCAACTGCTAATCCTGAAGATCCTTACCAACCTGGAATGAAGACCATCCTGATGTGGAACACGTTCTTCCAGTCTCAGCACATGGCCCACAATACAGGACACAGGATATTCCAGGACTACCACTGTCCTGTAGACAACTGTTACATCTTCGACATGTCCGACGGCAAACCAGAAGTTCCGGTTCCAGACGTCGACTTGGTGTGGTTTCACGCGTGGGATATTCCCGGAGGAACGTTGCTTCGGAATAAACCGGAAGTGAGAAAACCGCAACAAAGATATTTGTTTTATTTACATGAATCGCCGGCGACGTTTCGTTTTGATTTTGCTCCGTTGAATGGGTTTTTTAATTGGACGGCTACGTATCGTAGAGACTCTGATTTGTATATGCCTTATGGTTGGCTGACAAATATATCTTCAGATCAACAGCAGAAATCAAAACCAAATAAAATACCAACAAAATGGCTTCAACCTATTTATGAAGATAAAGACATTTCAAAAAATACAACAAAAAATAAATTAGCAGTTTGGATTGTTTCGAATTGCGTAACAATACCGAGTAATCGAGATATTTACGTCGAAGAACTATTAAAATATATAGATATCGATATATTCGGGAAATGTGGAGAACCGTGTGGAGAAAAGTGTTCCGATGAAATGTTGGAAAAAAATTATAAATTCTATTTAGCTTTCGAAAACGCATTATGCGGTGATTACGTGACGGAAAAGTTTTTCCGCATTTTACAATTGAATCTCGTACCAATTGTGTTTGGCGGTGCAGACTACAAAAAAGAAGCACCTCCGATGTCTTATATCGACATCAAAGACTACGAGACCACCAAAGAGCTGGTCGAGTACCTTCTCTATCTCGATGAGAACCCGAGTGAATATCAGAAGTACTTCTGGTGGAAGAAGTACTATGAAGTACGCATGGGCACGGATCATGTCGTATGTCAGATGTGTCAGATGCTGAATGAACCGAACACTCCGCCAAAAGTCCACTACGAGTTGGAGGAATGGTGGAATGGACCAAATGTGTGTTATTCTCAGTTTGCCATGGGCTTTTCTGATTGGCTAGGCAGGGCAATGAAACATCCGAAACAAATGATTGAACATTGGTTTTCTTTCGTGATTAATATTCAGCTACCGATACTTATATTGATTATAATTAGTATTACTGGTTTGATTGTTTATGTTATAAGTATTTCGATGAAGAAAATTGGAGTTTTTATTACGTCAAGAAAAGTTAGATCTATGGGATATTCAAGTATTAATAAAATAGTTTATGACTAGGTTATGAAAATAAGTTCAGGTTTGATTATTGTTTGCTCAAGGATCCCACCAACAGCTAGGTTATTCGGGGGTACGAATGAGAAGGTGATCATGAAACGATGAAGTGATGATGAGTGTATAAGGACGTTCCACACCACGATCTTACCACCCCACTTTGTTATTTGAAAACAATGTGGACCTATACTTCAAAAGCAGGACTGCGAAGTCTGTGACTAATTTTCCGTCGCAGATGGAAGTATTTTAGTTTCCTAAAGTCCGGAAGACATTATAAGTATAAACCATTTTTGTGATATATCCGGACATTATCAGCGTTGGTATTAAGAGTAATCCAAAAACTTAAAAGTTGATATCTTCCAATTGAATGGACATATATATGTCTTTCTCTCCGACCGTTTCTTGGGAAAATGACAACTTCGAACATTTAGGTAAAAATGAACGAGTGATCAATCAATTATTTGAGTAATTAAATTTTAAATTTGTTTATCTCACCTAACGACGCACTCTACTGATGACCTTTGGGGATACTGTGAACTATTTCTTACATCACTTGAATCAAGAGTAGGCCTATGTTAATGTTCTGAATCTGCTGAATAGATAAAATAAACATTACTTTATCCATAAAATAGAGATCGTCTTCAAGTATATAAACCAAGAACCACCATCTTTTTTCTCGTTCACATCTACACATTTCACAATAAAATAATTACTTGAAAAAAATTCCATTTTCTCACTTTCTCACAAATCTTTGTTCTCAATTTCCATTTGGAACATCGCATAATATATCACAATATTGACATATAACACAAAACAAAAATCTCATTTTAATCTCGCTTCATACGCTGATGTCATTGGTTTTCCATTGTTGCCATGACTATTTCACAACAATCACTATAATGACACCAAGTGCGGGCTGTCGACGCTGCGTCTCGCTTCTTGGGACGGGGGGGGGGGGGGGGGGGGGGGGGGTGAAAGGGGCACGAAGATTAAAATAACCTCATCAAAACGGAGGACCTACGGCAACCCATCAAGACCATCCTTTCTTTCCGGAACTTAGATTACAGGCTTTCTTTGTTATCATAATAGAGACCCTTTGAACAATCTCATTGATAAATAACAATAAAATTAACTTCTTTGTTTATGTCAATTAGGTAAAATGATAATAATAAAAGTCGAAATTTATTTATTTATTCGTTATAAGAAAGTGTTGAGAAAATAAATAGATTAATTTGTTTATTAAATAATTAAGAATGAAAGAAGGGTTCTATATTTATTATAGCATGAGTAGATTACTGATGTATATAAGGTTTATGCTTGCCTGCATAGATGCATTGTCATAGTCGAGAGCTTGGGGGCGCCACCGCCTTCGTATTCCAAGCGCTCGTTCATCTAATTCCAAAACACAGAATATTCATAATAAAAAAATGCGAGAGAATGAATAAAAGAAAGAAAGGTAGTGAAGAAGTGAGAGAGAGAGAGAGAGAGAGAAAGGATAAAAAGCACGTATAAATGAAAAGTAAAAAAAAAAATTGTCTTTGTGTAAAGAATGGCGTAGAGAAAACCCACCCCGTCTCCCCTTTCCCCACCCCCCACGCCCCATTTTCCCAACCCATATCCCATTCAAATATGAACTAATGCATAATATTCATTACTGTCTCTATAAGCCTATCCTTTTCTTCGACTTTATAGGGGATATACCATCAAATAATAGCCGAGTGCTTTTGTTTTGAAATCACGCATTGAGTGAATCAACGTAGGGGTTAGGTTGTTTAGTTGAGATACTACATATATATAGGGGATGATCTGTGAGTTGATTTTAAAAGTCACCACCTGCTAGCCCTAATTTCATCCCCTAATAGTTTTCTAAATGGTTCTACTATCCCACTAAACATGTGATCCTCTCTCTCTTTTGATTTGATCTCGTTAGCGAATACAGACTGCACAACTTGAACAGTATTCAGATTCAATTCAAGCTGATTTAATTTAGATGATAAACTGTAATTGAGTCTATTTAGAAAGTTTGGTGGCGCAATTTGCAAGTTCAAAGTGAGTGATATACATAAAGAGGGAGAGAGAGAGAAAAAAGAGAGACATAGAGGGAGAAAGAGAGAGAAAGAGAGATAGAGAGGGAGAGGGAGAGAGTTAGAGAAGATAGAGAGAGAGATAGAGATAGTGAGAAAGATAGAGAGAGAGAGAGAGAGAGAGAGAGAGAGTGAGAGAGAGTGAGAGAGAGAGAGAGAGAGAGAGAGCTAGTGTTATTTGGTAATGTAATTTAATTAGGTACAGTGTCTGTTACCTATACACACCAAGCCAGATACAAAAGCGAAACTGTTACTGCTTTCAATGGGCAAATTAGCTGATTGTGATTCCTGGTGAATTTACTGAAATATTGTCAACACATTCAATTAATAATATACTAGATGTAGTAACGTATAACATTATTTTCTGAGGTTTTGAGAGAAAGCTACAGTATCTGCCCTTAAATCGAACCACACAATTAAACATTCAACCGGTGGAGGGGGGGGGGGGGGGGCACACATACCACCACAGGGGAAATTAGTGAAACACTTTTTATCGAATAGTGTTCATGAGGTTCGGAAGTAGGTTTTGTAAAATTTATTTTTCTAATTTTTTCCAGGACATTACCGAAAGATAGCTGTGATAGTGCGAAGTACCCAATAGACAGCGTTTTAACAGTGATTTTGTTAAAATTGTACAGAAAAATCAAAATAATATATAAGAAGGAAAAATATACACTGGTATAGTTTTTAGTAAAATTTTTTTTTTTTTTCATGATGAATTCTACATTTCTAATAGGGGATGATATCCCCTTTTTCCCAAGTATTCCTTCTAGGGGTGTGCGAGTCCAGGTTTTCAAACTCGAGTCCGATTCGAGTCCCATTCTTCACACAACTATCGAGTCCGATCCGATTCTCGAGTCTTTTTTCAAACACACATAAATAATTATTAAGACGATTTCAGGTACCGTCAGTACAAAACTTCAACTTCAAATAATTATGGAACTTATTGAGATATTTTATCGTGTGCAGTGTCGATGTGTTCTTAAAAGAACTGGCTTTGGGATAAGCGAAATATAAACAGTTCAACCTTATGCGTTAGCAAAAAAGAAGAAGGAAAGTCACCCAATTGTTTTTAGTGTATGGAGGTAATTCCGAAACTATTCATTTGTATCAAAACGACCATAGGTTCACTGATGAAATTTAGCTTGGCTGATAGAGGAAGGAATTGCCATACCAATGTATTGATTGCCATTGCGAAGCTAATCATCTACTGATTATCGCGTATGTTTCAATTTAACGTATTTTTCAACTAGTTTTTCAAATATTTTCTCGGAATTTTCCACTTTTTTTAAATTTCAAATATCTAATATACTATTTTAACTTTGAAACACCAATAAATAACGAAATATTGGATACATTTTTCTGGGTGGGTTCACCTTTTAATCACTCGGATTATTTTAGCTGACTCAGCAGGAAATATATAGGAAGTATATGTTTTTGTTTGTAGTTTAAATACTGTGTGTAATTTATAATCTGTCATTTTATCCTTGACTGTCCATATGATTCACTTTTGGATGTTCTATTCATATTGTTAATCCACTTGGACGAAAATGTAAAATAAAATAGAATAAAACTTCATTAAGAATATTATTAATCAATCCCAATTAGAAGCAAATAGAAAAAATGAGACAAAAATAAATAACAACATAAGTCGTTGATAAATTAAAACAGTTTCCGTTCTAAATTCAAGCAAACGTCAAGTCAACGATTTTCATTCAACCAATAGAAATCAAGTAGACAACATTTTGGCCGTACAAAAGCCATGCATATATACAGCGTTGCTATGCTTTTATAATCATTCATTTCATTTCATTTGTATACCATTATATGAGTTGGTTTGGTTCGCTGGTGGCCGGAGAGTTAGCAATGTATAAACCAGATTTTCATTAAATGTTGCACAAACCCCAGATGTGCTCCTCCCCCTTCCCATTCCCCCCATCGGTTTACCCCTTTACCGTCCAGTGGCGTCCTCCTGCAAGCTACTCTGGTTCTCTTGCTCCAATATACGCACTTGGAACTCTATATACATCTATCACCTGTAGTCCATACCATTTTCTTTAAAACATGTTCATTTATTTTTATATTTATATATTTGGTTTAACGACACACTGTAATGATAACTAAGATCTATTGGCGTCGGATGGATGATTAATGAGATGAGGGAATTTGATTGTGGAAAACATCCCGACATTAGCTAGACTACAGAGGGAAGTCACAAAAAAAAGAGTAAAGATGGACGGCGGTGGTGATCGAACCGGGTCCGATATTCCCCTCGCCTACAGGATATGTTAAGTGCATATATATATAATTGGTTCACGAAAGAAGAAAGCCCGAATCACCCGCGCGCTAGTGGTATGGAATAGGGGGGAACTTCGCTCGGAACCTTCTTTTGGATATAAGTCTAAAATTGAATCAGCACAGTGTCATACTTGTTGCTGTACGCCACTATTCGTCTCTCTCTCCCTCTCCTTCCCCTCTCCTATTGGCTCTGTCTCGCTCATTAGATTCAGAACATCTCGTCGATACTGATTACCAGACCGCACCGCCCCGCTTTAATTAACACTGGTAAACTCAATCTGTGAACTGAAATGCTAATTAACAATGTTACTTGGGTTTTGTTTCTGAAAACATGGTACAGTTGGTATACTGGATGCGTACATTATAGACGCGTCGTGACGTCATAGTAACGAATACGGTTTGTGGTGAGTTAATAGTTGTTCTTATTATCATAGTGCTCCTTAACGACCCCACCAACAGCTAGGTTATACGGGGGTACGAATGAGCGGATGATAATAGAACGACGAAGTGATGATAGATGAGAGGACGTTTACAAAAACCCATGCCTTATGCGGGACTCGAACCCACGCCAAATGATGAGTTCAGTTTCTACTACTAGCGATAGTTGACTGAGCCATCGGGGCGGCAGAGAGTTTCTGATTTAGTTTCCGTTTTCTCTCTATACAGAAGAGTAAATAAGTGAGTGAACATTTTTGTGTGACATTTTTTTGTGTGACAGATTTTTGAATAACACAAAAGATGAAACTAATAAAGTAAGAGTAATAAATATGAAGTAATAAATAAATTAGTAATAGAGAAGTAATACATATGAATATAGTGGCCAACATGCATAACTAAACAAAAAAATTAACAATATTAATAATGAAAAATCAATAGTGAATGCCAAAAATAAAACAATCATGTTACACTGACTGGCATGATTGACACTTCCTTTAAATGTGGCCTTTCATTTTCTTGCGGGATAGATATCAGAAGTCTAACCGTCCGTAACACATTTATAGCTATAGTCACGTCTATTCCTATATTCACCGGACATTACCAACGTTAACAGATCAGTATCGGTGAATATGATAACGATGTTACATATAGTTAGCTAAAGTAACATAACTACGTGACATAATATACCCAACATAATAAAACGTATACACATAATTTATATACTCAGCACATATACTTGTATTCACGACAGGAGATCGTTTACCAACTTGACAAACACAAATATCACCGTTTTAATGGTAGAGCTTCACTACTTTCTAGAATACAAAGATTTTTCAAAACGAGATTCACTCTAATAAACGCTTTTGCATCCTTCAAATACGTCAATTCCTCAAATTTCCATGGAGATTATATAATCCTATATTATATAATATATATTATATAATTTTAAATTTATGTTTTGCTTTCCTAATACGAATTCAAGGAATACTTAGTGTATATAATAATTATAAATGTAAAAAATGTAAAATTTAGTTGACATAGCTCATGCTGATTAGTTAGTATATCTCTGCTTCCAGTCACTCTCATAATAATTTTCCATATTTTGTTATTGTCCAGTTAATGCCATAACATTTTTCAATGCGTTATTAGAACTTCATCACCAATATCACACTATTTATCTGACTGTCTTCAATATCCTATGTAGTAAGTTCCTAATCAATTTGCTATTATGTAAAGGATTGCAAAAGAACGACAATAAACTAAATTATCCCCGAAATCCCGGTCATTCTCCTCTCGTGTACACAAGTATATCACGTCTACTTATCCAAAGAGAAGTATAAAACCGCGTGATTCCTTTTACGTCATTAGATGCATCCCGCAAGCAGTATGAGTATGGGTATGGGTATGGGTATGGGTATGCCTGTCAAAGGCTTCAGGTATAGTACAACGCTAAATAGCTTTGCCTAATCAAAGAGGAATACCAATTAAAACTGTTGTAGCTAGAATGTGTAATTTCTATGCCTGAGCATAATTACCTTCATACGGTAAAGTAGAAGCTATTTTCACAACCCTTAAAGGATCTTTTCAGAACATTTCTGCTTCATCTGTTTAATGAATATTACATCATATGGGTGGTTTGGGGAGGATTTGCTGTGAGTAAAATAGGGTTTAACTTTTCTTTAAACATGTATCGTGAATAGTGTTTTAGTTTTAGTTGTTTTGTTGGCTCTTGGCTCTTGGAGAGTTTAATTAGAGTTGATGTGAGGAAGAATGGGCGTGGGTTCGAGTCGCGGATTATAGTGTTATAATGATGCTATGGACTAATTTAGACTGTTCACTCTTGAATGAGAGATATATCAATTTATTCATTTATTTATTCATGTGATTACAGTCTAGGAATCACTTGGAGTAAGTTATAATTCCAGTGGCCGCTAGTCAGTATTGTCATGATAGGTACATAGCAGGGTTACACAGCAGGTTGACAATTCTGAAATTGATATATAAATTGGAATTGAGAATTGAAATTGATATATAATTTGATATAAATTGATATAGATAAATATAGTGTTATACAGCAGATTTGATTATTTGTTCAAGAAGTAGAAGTTTAGGTCAGTTGTTTTTAGGTCAGTTGTTTTTCAGTACAGTTGGTTTTTAGGACAGTTAGTTTTCAGTACAGTTCGTACCTTCTCGTTACTCAAATTCTGTAATCAATTCATAAATATACCAAATGTGATAATAATCTATCGATACAACTAAATACTGAATGCCATATAGCAACAACGGAACACGGCATTCACATTTTCATCGTTTCCCTTAGCTCAACACTTTCATACCAATTCACGGTAGAAAAAAAAATACGTTTTTACTTTCCACACTGACAATATCATTGTGGGTGTGTTTTCATCATTATTTTTTTTGTACTGTTGGTAGGATATTAAAAGAGTGAATATAGACTTGCAAAACATCATCATCGAGAATAATGCGTTGACAATAGGGTAGCTGGCGACTGTTGGTACGTCCCCATCAAATTAATAGAGCGCTCCCTCCCCTCCCCACCCTCCCCCCTCCCCGTCAACCGGCTGTCAGTGCGTATTAATCAACGGGACACTGCACTCCTTTTGTACGCGAAAGAGAGAGAGAGATAGAGAGAGAGACACTATTTTATATAGTAATTAATCACGTAAATATGGTGGTAGAGAAAAACAGGAACACGGTGGAGGGGGAGGGGGGAGGGGGGAGGGGGGAGGGGGGGGGGGAGGGGGGGGGGAGGGTTGAAACGTGGTATTGGGAAAATGTTGGTTTTGGATGATGAAGGCATTGGTTGACTGTGGAAAACGTTCTACCTGATTATTGTAAGGGATGAGCGATGCCATTGCATTTGATGAAGTTCGATTTAATTGAATCAATTAATTTAATTGGATGAGCGAAATGAAAATGCAATTTTACCGTACTTGACTAACGACTTTTCAAATTAATTTTCTCTTTGCAATCCATAGGTCGAACATAGCAACAATGTGACTGAAACTTGACCTTTAGTGATGTCATCATCCAACAATTGATCTAGTATAATTTTGAGGCGAAATCTGTTGAACCAATATCGAGATGAACCGTTTTGAAATTTGGAATATCCCCATAAGATTGACCCAGACGTGAACATTTTGAAAACATATTCTCTACGAAATGAAGAACAAAAAGGATACACAATAATCCAAAGTTTTACATCATTGTTTTTTTTTATCGACGCACTGTCATGATAGCGAAGATCTATTGGCGTCGGATGGATGATTATTGAGATGATGGGATGATGATGATATGAAGGTTTCTTGGGTAATGGGAAGGATAGTGGGAAGAAAGTGGTCGAAAAGTAAAATACGATAGAGAATAAAATGAAATAAAAGAAGGGTGGATGGATTGTGTTAGGGGTGTTGTTGTATGGGGTGGGTGGGAACAAGCGCTAGGAGAATAGACCTATGATAACTAAATATTGATTCAATTGATAATGCTCGCACATGCGTATATTGGATCAGTCACGCCCACATTTATTACATTATAACATCAGAGATGCGCTGTATTATTGAATAATACCTAGATACATTGAAAGGATCCATTTTGAAAATTTGATGTACAAATATAACTTTGTTTTGATAGGCTACTTTTATACACCATTTTTTTTAATAATCTGAAAACCAGTAACTATAAGGAACAGTGAATCTCACTGAACATTCTCAATATTGATTTTTCTTTTCTTACTTTTTTCTATTTCATGATTTTCCGTAATCTTCTGTTTTTTGTGATTTTTTTCTCAAATTTTCTCGATCTTTTCTTGATTTTCTCTTGATATTTTTCTTGATTTTCTAGATTATTCGTGATTTTTTTTTATTTTACGTGACTTTTTCTTGATTTGAGTGATATTTGTGATTTTTCGTGATTTTCTTGATTTTTTGTGATTTTTCATTTTTAGGGGATTTTCCGAAATTTTTCTAGTTTCTTATGACTTTAAGATTCTTTCCTCGTTTATTCATTCTCCTTTCATTTTTTTAGATTTGAGTGTTTTCTCTTGATTTTTGTGACTTTCCGTTTTTCCTCTTCAAAGTTTACACATGATTTTTTCCGACACGTACAGTACATTCAGGTGCGTTTTCCTGATGCATAAATGAAGATCGAGCCCCAAAGAAGTAAACAAGAACGAGTAGGGTGCAATTATAAAATTCATGAGAAAAACAAGAATAAAATCAGGAAAAACATTACAATCTGGGGAGACAGGATAAGTAGGTGGAGGTGCCGGGTTAGCTCGGTAGAAGCAAGCGAAACATTTATTATAGCTGATCAAAATAATTGAACTGTTTATATTGTTTCTTCTCACTTCTGTGCATACTTCGAATTATTATATTCATATATATTCAGAAGAGGATAGTTATTATTGACATTTATTTATTAATATTGGGTTTAACGACGCACTCTAATGATGAGCACAGTCTATTGACGTTGGTGAATGATATATGAGATGATGGGATGATGAGATGAAAGTTTATTTCATCAGGTGTTTTTGGATAGTGGGAAACTAGGAGTCGGTCGTAGCCTGTTGTTAAGGCACTATCCCTTAATTAACCTGAATGACGGAGGAAATCCACGAAAAAACCCTGTCAGGATGAAGCTCGGTCTCCTGAATGACGGTTCAGTCGACTAAACGTCTCAGTATTATTGATATTGATCATAAATGAAACATAACATCGCTACAGTCCGAAAATTATCCTAAATTAATCATTCCCTGAATTAAATGCTCGTCATTTCATTATAAAACACCACAAAATCTCTCTATTTCTTCCAATTAGTTAATAATTAAATGCTGAATATCGATGAATGAAGAAAACAACACCGGAATAACGTCGAATAAAGCAAGCAGTGAATGCAGTCATGTGGAAGTCTTTTGTACGCTCAAACGAGGCTCCATGCACACATCGACTGCATGGTTGTAATTCATTGACAGATTGTGTTGTACAAGCCTGTGCAGGAGGGGGGTGGGGTGGGGGGGTGGCAGGAAGATGTAGATAATAGCGGGGGGTGGGGGTGGGGGGGGGGGAGGACAAAAGTTATACTATACATAACACATAATTCCAAATAATCATAGTTAGGCCTATACCTAATCCATCATTGGTATCCGACTCCAAAGTGCACAGGATAACAATACATATAAAATACTTGGAAAAATATAATGAAATATAATGAAACATAATTTATATTACTATATAATGGAATTATATAATATTGAAATAATCATTGATAATGATACCAAAGTTACAGTGCGTGCTCAAAACCCAACATAAATAAATGAGTATTAGGCTAATTTGTGTTTGTCCTTTAATGTTCATATACTTTTAATTGTATACTTTCATTTAGTATGAATTGTAGATAAGACTACTCTTCAACGAAAAGTTGATTGAATAGATAATGACGAGGGGTTTACAACTCGCAAATTTGTTGTACACCTGATTTCAAGATTTCATGGATTTCAAGAGATTTCAATGAGATTTCATGGCAAGCGTACATCGGATTTCAGGAGTTGGTTACCCCTCGCATAATGATAAAGTCGACGACGTATACTTTTTTCAACAGGTCTGTAATGTTTACTTACTTTATCGCTCGTTCTTTCAATACACATCAATAAGTTATTTATAAATTATTTATTTCCAATGTATTTTCACATTTATTTTTTATATAAAATCAACGTTGCATTGATAACAAAGACTCCAGTGTGAATCGATAACTTTCAATCCAGAGTTATTTCCATTGAAACGAGCATTCCATTATTTTCTCTCTTTTCCTTTTACATTTGACTTAGTTATTATTATTACTCACACAGAAGACGAATTTTCCAAAGTGGATTTTTCAATTTTGTTTGAAGTTCTTTCTCATTTTTCTTCCATTTTCTTTATTCAAAAAGATGAAACAAAATAATGAATAAAGTCAGCATTCACATAGCCAAGAATGATTCTCTCTTTTATCATTCAAGAAAATTCGAATTTCTTTTCTCGATGTTATTTATTAGTAGCATTTCTTTTGTATGAAGTTTTTTTGAACAGAAAACATTGAATAGAACCCACGTTTCCATTGGAATAACAATCAATAACAACAAAATTCATTCCATTTCGAAAATACTTAGTTTTTACATCTTATATTTCTTATGAAAATATCAAGAATTATTGAATGAATAAGTTGGAACGATCAGAAGTTCCGTGTTTGTACGTGTGGTCAGCCCATGACGAGCCGCGTTTCGAACACACTGTATGATTAAACCTAAATTCATTCATTCTTTTATTTTTTCTAGATTAGATTTTTTTTTCTTCAGATTTCTCGGTGCCAAATGGTTGGGGTTAATGGTCAAGGTTGGTGCCCTCACCTCCAAAGATGGCTGACTGTGATCAATGTCCTTGTAATTTCATACTATTCAGGAGTGTTTATTTAATTTCAGGATAGCAATCTTACGCGTCAGGTGCCTTTTTTCGATAGATTTGATGTTTATCAATTAGAAAACACCATTTTCAGGACAAAATGTTCAAAATTAGGGATGGTACCGATATGAAAAATGTACCAAATCAATAACTCGATTCACCTTAATCTTATCATTGGCTATTTAGATTTGATATGATCAGTTGAGTGACCTTGACATACAATGACCTTATACTCGTATTCACGTAAGAAAGTGATATTGAAGTAAAGGCATTTGCTTTTTTATCCTGTTCCTAAAACAAAATACCCCGCCATTTTTGTCTGAACGTGACAGTTCTGAACGTGGAACTATCAACGAGGTCTTGTCGATTCTTGACGTTTTGTTGACCGGAATCGTAAAGTCGCCATAAGAGAATCACACTGGACAAAGATATCGAAAAAAACCTTTACTTTCATTATTGTTTGCTTATAACGACCCCACCAACAGCTTGTTCATACGGGGGTTCGAATGAGCAGATGCTTATGAAACTATGCAGTAATGATAAGTGAAAGGACGTTCACAAAAACCCATGCCTTATGCGGGACTCGAACCCACGTCCAAGGGTGACTTCAGTTGAGCTACCGAGGGCTGTAAACCTTTGCTTTCGACGAAAATCACCGTGTTTTGGTCGACAGAGAATGACACAGAGGTACATAAATATCGATGATTATTGTTTGCTTACCGACCCCAACCAACAGCTAGGTTATACGGGGGTACGAATGAGCAGATGATTATGAAACTATGAAGTGAAAGGACGTTTACAAACACCCATGCCTTATGCGACTCGAACTCGAAACCCACGCCCAACAGTGACTTCAGTTTCTGAAGCGTGCCTCAGCTGACTGAGCTACCGAGGGCGGCACACTCAAATATCTTTGTTGATGTATCATACACTAGATTCAGAGATAACACAATTATACCAATGACGTTAAATAACACCATCCCATGTAACAATTGGCCTATATAATGTTTGATGACCATGAAAATGATGAAAGGCGTTTGATTGCTTTCACATAAAGTGGTCGATCATGCTATATTCAAATTTATCTGGAAACAAATACACGATACGTACTAAAAAATATACGCACTTAAAATATACGCACCCTCGCATGAAAATGTGAAAAATTTACACCAATTTTTGTTTAAATGATTGAAATGGGGTGGTAATATCGCCCTTGTGGTGCCCCGTTGAAACGATTCTACCTTTCATCTATAACCTCAATAGGGGAACAATGATTTCGTATCAAGTTTCGATGTTATGAAAAAAACATAGGCCTATGAACAAACCAGTATTTATTGTGCGTATATTTTATTCAAATTTTAATAATTTAGTTTCTTAAAAAACATTTGATGTGATTGTGTGAGTGTGCAGTACCTTATGAGATGTCGCTACTGAAGGCAAGAATTATTCGTGAACTCACCCGTATGGTAGATGCGTTGATGAAAGTTTTTGTCGACCACTGGTCTTCTTGGGACAGTTGGAAATTGCTGTACGCAAGATTGTTCCAAACACGCACTAATCACTTAATTGTTCACATGCTCAAAACTTATTAACATCGCTTGACCAGTAGTGACTGGTCTGTCTTAAAGTGTACGGAAGTCGATTTGGCGGAATATCAGTTTTTTGGTGATAACTTCTGAACGATATGAGATATAGAAATTCTGAAAAGGATGAAACACGGATATTTTTACTAACTTCAAGATAGTGTGAATAATAACTATTTAGCCGCCCCGGTGGCTAAGTCAATTATCGCTAGCGGTAACAGAAGTCACCGTTGGGCGTGGGTTCAAGTCCCGCATAAGGCATGGGTTTTTGTAAACGTTCTTTCACCTATCATACCTTCATCCTTTCATTATCACCCACTCATTCGTACCCCCGTATAACCTAGTTGTTGGTGGGTTTGTTAAGCAACATTGAAAAAAATCTATTTACCTCAAATCGCCTGACTGTCAGGTGTATACGGTTAAAAAAATACAAATTTTTTAAACGTATACGCCTGCCAATTATACGATGTGAATAAATATCTATCACTCACACCATTTTGAAGGTATTGACAATATTTGTGTTTTCCTCGTGATATTCAACCAAATCGACATCCATGGACTCAATGTAAAATACACATTTAAATGTTCAGCTATGACTAGCTGTAGTAGACCCTATATCATCATCACAATATATCACTATATCACTATATCACTATACCACTATATCACTATATCACTATATCATTATATCACAAATCACCAAATCTAGAACTATCTGATGAAGATTTTAGACAAAGACTGAGCACTTCTGAACCTGGACCTAACTGACCTTCACCTACCCTCGGGTTTAGTTCATGGACCCGGCGTCGAGACTCGGTTCATGCGGGCGGGTGGTAGGGTAGGGGGGTAGGTAATGATGAGTTTGGAATGCGACTATTCATCTATTTATTCATTTTTCATATTATTATTTTTAAATTCTGTTTAACGACGTACTGTAATGATAACAAAGATCTATTGGCGTCGGATGAATGAATGAATA
Organism: Brachyptera putata; assembly: GCA_907164805.1. Taxonomy (NCBI): domain Eukaryota; kingdom Metazoa; phylum Arthropoda; class Insecta; order Plecoptera; family Taeniopterygidae; genus Brachyptera; species Brachyptera putata. Next base: position 19,983,013 of record OU015470.1, on the reverse strand, counting down.
TTGGTGACGTCGAATTTAGATCTGAACTAAAAATGTTTCTCCAAGACAGATGTTATTGTTCAGTTTCTGATTTCATTATCAATTGTACTGGTATATCTGACCGGTGATTACTATCTCAAATGGTTGATCTAGACATTATTTTAATGTCTATTCTTTCTCTTCTACATTTTTACTATTCTTTCTCACTATTTATACTATTGGCTGTGAATTAACCTTCAGCACGTAACTTAGTTTATTTATTTTTCATTCATTTATAAGTTGTTTTTCTATATGAGTGTCTAGTTCTGTCATTTGAAGTCATCTTTATATGTTATATGTAACCTAACATGACTGATATCTTTTGTAAAAATTCAAAGGTCAAAATAAAGAAATTAGCATTATTATTATCAATATTATTGTTATTATTAAAATTTAATAATAGTAGAAAGAGAGAAATGGTGGGAAAACAGAGAAAGGTGGAAGGAATTGGTGGAGCGGCAACTGGAGGAAGAAGAGGGCGAAGAAGCTGGAGAAGCAGACTACGGGCAAGAAGACGGAATGGCTCACCGTCTTCGACATCCCAGGCAGCCCTAGAAACGACGGTGCGGTCATCTCCACCCCCCAAACCCGACATCGTTGGATGGCGAGATCGAAAAATGATGTATATATATTAAAATTCAACTACCAAATATCAGATCCTCCAATAATATTATGTATGATTCATTGTTAAATTATTCTTTTAAATATTGACTTTTCAAATTATTAGAGGTTGGACGTGATTTTAAAGCATGATTCATAGTAACTCTATTCAAGGTATTTTCCCGTTTCGGTAATTCACCTGAAAAGATCAGAAACCTTCCGTAATGTTTCTCACTTGTTCACGTAACTTACCGGGGCGTAAAAAAACGTACAACCTTGTTATTATGAATAAGATTACAGTCTTACGTTCGAATTACCTTCATTTGTAACCAAATTGTGATACAAGACACTGTACAAAATAAAAAATGGTAAGCATTCAAGAAAGAACCATGTCTGATAGGCGTGGCCGAGGTGACCTTGAGGATGATGGGGGTAGGATCGTTCGGATGGGGCACCACAAGGACGATCTTACCATCCCAAGGGAAAAAATAATTACTTCTTAACTCATTCAAGTGTCCATGTGAGTCAATTTAGCGGAATATCATATATTTTAGTGTTAACTTTTGAACGGTATTAGATGGAAATTCCCAAATTAGGAAACACAGGTAGTTTCAAACCTTTAAGATGGTGTAAGTAATAACCATTTATATCAAATGGCCTGATTGTCAGGGGTATAGGCCACCTACGCTTAAAAATACACATTTTTAAAGCGTATACGATTCACAATTATGCGATATGAGATGAATAGTCATCACTTACATCATCTGAAAGGTATTAAAAATATCTGTATTTCCTCATTCTTGGAATTTCAATACCTCATACCGTTCAGAAGTTATCATCATATTCCGCTAAATCGACTTCCATGGTCTCAACGATATTTCTTCATGTCCAATGATTTCTTGAGTAACAACCTGTGAAAACACGTTTTTAGTCGAAATCGCTTGTCAGAAATTGATTGACATTGGAACCTCAAAACAACAGCTCTTATTGGTTATCAGTTGTGGAGGTTATATCAGTAAGACTATGATTATATCAAACGCAATATATTCGGCTTTACTTCGTAATTGCCATCAATCTTAACCAACTAGCGATTAAATTGGTTATATAATAATCATCAAATGATTCTATTACATAAATAGATTTTTATTGTCTTAGATATCTAATCACCAAGCTGTCGAACTACACGACTTTCCCTTGAATTTGTTCCGTTGTAATTTGTGCCGAGGTGGATTAGCCTAGCGCAATGATTTTATATTGAGCCTTCGAAGTTATAATGAATCTTGACCTCTAGAGGTAGCCTGGGAACATGCGTAGACAAGGACTGAGTTAATATCATATTGAAAGCATATTCACCAAAATCGCAATGCTGTGAAAAATGAGATCACATCAGGATGGATTTAGAACTGAATGAGTGATAATTTTTTTGTGATTCAATTCGAAAGATAAGTTCATGAAAACAATATACTGAAAATAAGTACAAGAATCGTCGTCTACCAACTAAAAAAGTAAAACATTTGGTAATTACATATTCTCATTGCGTATTAAGGGGATTAACTTTTTCAAAGACGCAGTTGCGCTTATAACTGTAAAACTCTTCCCGAAAAATCATGATAACTTGAAAAATTATAGTGATAAAAATGTAACGATTGTATTTATGTTCCTTCTATTGATGGACGACATTATTTTTCAGTACCCACGACCTCGAAGTACCTCGAACCTGACCTGACCTGATCTAACGTGACCTTACCTAACTGCCTGGGTTGGGCTATCACGGTTAGGGTTATTCAAGTCAGGTGACTACACAGTAGGGTACAGTAGATGCGGTACTGGTGTTTTCTAACTCATCCTCCAATTCAATTTCTCAATTTGAAACCATTTTATTCACACTCACTCAATGCTTACAACAATTACATACAGGTATAGTAAACAGAAAGATACAAATGAATAAATGGACAAATAATCAAATCGAAAGCTAACAATTTTAATCATATTAAAACAATAGAGATAGACAAAATTTGATATAAAGTTTTGATATAAAATTTAGTTATACAATTTAGATATGATATTTTAAAAGTGCGAAGCCCGCATAAGATAAATCTTGTGCGCGGGAGCGTTTTCCTGGTAATGATGAACGAACATCAAGTCACACCAATATTTCAAAAATAGATTCCATTATTAAAATGAAAAATGATTGACTGGTTATTGTTTGATGAACGACCCCATCAACAGCTAGGTTATTTGGTGCTACGAATGAGCGTTTTATAGATGAAGTGAGTTGACCTAATCCTGTGGTTTATCCGGGAGTCGACTCCGCACTCGAATCGACTTTAGTTTGTAAATCAGTGTCTTGGTTATGAGAGTGTCGGCCAAAAAAGGGAAAATGTCTCAAATAAAGACAGCGATACAAATTTTAATGATTTGTATTATTTTATGAAAAACCATTTTCAGTAGATTTAAAACGAACTTGATGTTTCGTAAATACACGATTGAATTGCGCTCTAGCGGTGTTGATTGGCAACACGTGGAGCGTCGGCGTCGTCGTTTGTGCTGGGCTCTATCGGCGACGTCTCTAATCACTGGATCAAATGTCGGTGGAACAGGTTACAGTAATACCTGTTATTATTTATGATGACTGATGATGCAAGAGGAAATTTTGTTCCTGGCTCACTAAATACTTCTTTGATAAACGTAATAAATAATGAATGTAACTGCGAAAACGCGTCTCGCCGCCCCGGTGGCTAAGTCAATTATCGCTAGCGGTAGTAACTGAAGTCACTGTTGGGCGTGGGTTCGAGTCCCGCATAAGACATGGGTTTTTGTAAAGATCCTTTCATCTATCATCTCTTCATCGTTTCATTATCATCCGCTCATTCGTACTCCGTTAAGCGACATTAAAAAAAAACAAAAAAAACGCGTCTCCAACGAGAAATGAGAATGAACTGCCTCTTGCGAGGGTCGGAAGACTACTTGACCTGGATCGGTCGAAACGATATCTAAACTCGGGTTATGACAAGAGACAAAAATATGCGGTCAAAATGCGTGTACTCTAAGTTTACAAAAGGGGAAAGACACAGTTGAAACCACGGACGGGTCAAACCCTCAAAACGTGAGGCAGCTACGCTATCAGTAGTACCACACGGACATAGGCTTGCCTAACGTTTCTTCATTCTTCAAAAAATCAGTAGATTACACATTGTCATTTGGTATAAGTATATTTATTTACAGGTTTCGTTGGATTCATTGAATAATAAATCACACTTTATGAAAGTTATATGTTATTGTATGACAAATAAAAACGCATTGATAGCTAACTATCAGTATACAAATTGCTATAATTAAAAAAGAATTCATATTCTCATCGTTTTTGAGCGGAAAGCATTCGATGAAATCAATAAAATAAAATAATAATAACTAAAACGCATTATACATAAACCACGATCATAATAACATTAACATATATTAAGATACAATCAATTTTATACACCGATACATATTTTTTGAGTGTATTTGAATTCGTGACTTAGATCCTCTGGTTCGTGCACGTCTTTCTCTTTCCTGGAAACAAGAAAATCACACACATTAATCAATACATATTTTTTGATAACATCAAAACTTGATACAAAACCATTGGATGGGAGAAAGATGTGCTCGTTTGAACGCATCTAAAAATCAGACCTGAAGCTAAAATATACATTTAAAGAGAAGAAAGCTTCATCAGCGTTACTCACTTTTCACTTTCCATGGCCTTCTTGAATATTAACCGGATGGGCGCCTCCACCGTGACATAGAGACAGACTGATATCAACAGTGACCAGACGATGTCCGCTATTGCACTACTTGCCTGCAACACACACAAACACAGCGTCATCATTCATATTCAGGTCAGCTGACTTCGAGGAGTGAACTGGCTCGTGTGAACTGGCTATAAGAGTAGGATGAAAATCTTCGCTAACGCTCACCTGAAAATATAGACCAAGTTTCTACAATAATAAACTACACAAAATTATAGTAGATTATGTATTACTCACTATGTTGTTGACGTTTAAATGCTGAGGCGTTCTGACACTGGCCGCATGCACGGTTTGTATGGCCATGTGCACCAGGTACTGGCTGTAGACGAGCTTGCTGAGCGAGATCATCGGCGACATCGACAGCACACATCGGATCACAGCTGACAACAGAACAACAATCACAGTCGTAAACAAGTGAGGACAGCCTCTATTCACCGGACAACATGCTAACGTTGTTGTCGTAGTTGTTGCCCGCACCCTGAATCAACAGTGATCAACTCAATCTAAGCAATCAATCGAACTGAACAATCGATGATGATGATGATTATTGTTTGCTTAACGACCCCACCAACAGCTAGGTTATATGGGGGTACGAATGAGCAGGTGATTCTGAAATTATGAAGTGATGAAGAGTGAAAGGACGTTTACAAAAACACATGCCTTATGTGGGATTCGAACCCACGCCCAACGGTTCGCTTCAGTGTCTGAAGCTAACGAGGTGAGCTAACGAGGGCAAAACAATCGAACAGAACCACAATCACAGTCATGTACAGCAGGATACAGGATACAGTTTTCTGTTCGTTTGATACCTGATAAATTGGATCTAATATCACAAAGCAACTGGAAAAAGGACTCATTGATTTTATTTCGAGCTTTACGTTGATACTCGGTTGAATTTGGTGGAGGTGCCGTGTTCCCCGCGGCACTGAATTACAGATGAACTATTCTGAACATTGATCATTGGAGTAGATATGCCAACATATTTATCATTGCAATATATTCAATATATACACATTATTTATATATGATCTCTTTGACTATATATATATATATATATATATATATATATATATATATATATATATATATATATATATATATATATGAAAAAGATAAGTCACTTTTCGGTAATTTACCCTTTCTTGGAACAACTGGAGGCTCTGAAGAGAGCCTTGGGTTTCGACGTTTCGGCTGAAAACCTCAAGCCATCTTCAGGAGTTGTTGTAGGTGTGGTAGCCGTATGCCGATTGACTCTATTCGATTTCCGGCTACCACACCTACAACGACTCCTGAAGATGGCTGAACGTATTCAGCCGGAACATTCAAATACATTCAATTGATTGCGGAAAATTCTTATTTCGTCCCAATCCAATGTCTGGTTCTCCGTGAAAAAAATTCGTGAACACCCCCTCGCGCAGAGGGGTGTCGGAAAATTTATGATTTTCCCTGGAAAATTTTTGACAGGGCCGTGTGTGGTATCAAAAATAAGATAAATTCAATTGATTGCGGAAAATTCTTATTTCGTCCCAATCCAATGTCTGGTTCTCCGTGAAAAAATTCGTGAACACCCCCTCGCGCAGAGGGGTGTCGGAAAATTTATGATTTTCCCTGAAAATTTTTTGTTGAAGCCGTGTGTGGTATCGAAATAAAGGTCCATTCAATTGATTGCGGAAAATTCTTATTTCGTTCCGATCCAATGTGTGGTTCTCCAGAAAAAAAATCTTGAACACCCCCTCCCGCGGAGGGGTGTGGGAAAACTTACGATTTTCTTTGGAAAAATTTTCACAGGGTCGTGTAAGGTATCGACATGAAGGTTCATTCAATTGATTGCGGAAAATTCTTATTTCGTACCGATCCAATGTGTGGTTCTCCTGAAAAAAAATTCGTGAACACCCCCTCGCGCAGAGGGGTGTCGGAAAATGTATGATTTTTCCTGAAAATTTTTTGACAGGGCCGTGTGAGGTATCAACATGAAGGGACGTTCAATTGATTGCGTAAATTATTTATTTCGTCCCAATCCAATGTCTGGTTTTCCGTGAAAAATTCGTTCACACCCTCGCGTAGAGGGGTGTCGGAAAATTTATGATTTTCCCTGATTTTTTTTTGTCGAAGCCGTGTGTGGTATCGAAATTAAGGTCCATTCAATTGAAAACGGAAAATTTTCAATTCGTTCCGATCCAATGTGTGATTCTTCTCCAGAAAAGAATTCTTGAACACCCCCTCCCGCGGAGGGGTGTGGAAAAACTTACGATTTTCTTTGGAAAAATTTTCACAGGGTCGTGTAGGGTATCGACATGAAGGTTCATTCAATTGATTGCGGAAAAGTCTTATTTTGTCCCAATACAATGTCTGGTTCTCCGTAAAAAAATTCGTGAACACCCTCTCGCGCAGAGGGGTGTCGGAAAATTCAGGATTTTCTCTGAAAAATTTTTGACAGGGCCGTGTGTGGTATTCAAATGAAGATACATTCAATTGATTGCGGAAAATTCTTATTTCGTTCCGATCCAATGTCTAGTTCTCCGTGAAAAAATTCTTGAACACCCCCTCGCGTAGAGGGGTCTTGGTATATTTGAGATTTTTCCTGAAATTTTTTTTGACAGGGCCGTGTGTGGTTTCTTAATGAATATAAATTCAATTGATTGCGGAAAATTCTTATTAAGTCCCAATCCAATGTCTGGTTCTCCGTGAAAAAATTCTTGAACACCCCCTCGCGTAGAGGGGTGTCGGAAAATTCGGAAAATTTTTGACAGGGCCGTGTGTGGTATCAAAATGAAGATACATTCAATTGATTGCGGAAAATTCTTATTTCGTCCCAATCCGATGTCTGGTTCTCCGTGAAAAAAATCTTGAACACCCCTCGCGTAGAGGGGTGTTGGAAAATTTGAGATTTTCCCTGGAAAATTTTTGACAGAGCCGTGTGTGGTATCGAAATGAAGATACATTCAATTGATTGCGGAAAATTCTTATTTCGTCCCGATCCAATGTCTGGTTCTCCGAGGAAAAATTCTTGAACACCCCCTCCCGCAGAGGGGTGTCGGAAAACTTACGATTTTCCCTGGAAAATTTTTGTCGAAGCCGTGTGTGGTATTGAAATGAAAGTTCGTTTAATTGATTGCGGAAAATTCTTATTTCGTCCCGATCCAATGTCTGGTTCTCCGTAAAAAAAAATCTTGAACACCCCCTCGCGCAGAGGGGTGGCGGAAAACTCACGATTTTTTCCGGAAAATTTTTGTCGAAGCCATGTGTGGTATCAAAATGAAGGTACATTCAATCGAATGCGAAAAATTCCAACTTTGGCCCAATTCGATGTATGGTTCTCCGACAAACATGTTTTGAACAACCCCCTGCAGATCGGGGGTCGGAAAATTCACGATTTTCTCTGAATTTGTGTTCACAGAGTCGTGTGTGGTATCAAAATGAAGGTAAATTCAATCGATTGCGAAAACCTCAACTTTGACCCGATCCGATGTATGGTTCTCCGGCAAACATGTTTTGAACAACCCCCTGCAGATCGGGTGTCGGAAAACTTACGATTTCTTCGGATAATTTTTTACAGGGCCGTGTAAGGTATCGACATGAAGGTTCATTCAATTGATTGCGGAAAATTCTTATTTCGTTCCGATCCAATGTTTGGTTCTCCGTAAAAATAATTTGAACACCCCCTCGCGCAGAGGGGTATAGGAAAATTCACGATTCTCTCCGGAAAATTTTTGTCGGAGCCACGTGTGGTATCAAAATGAAAGTACATTCAATTGAATGCGAAAAAATTCAACTTTGGCCCAATCCAATGTATGGTTCTCCGGCAAACATGTTTTGAACAACCCCCTGCAGATCGGGTGTCGGAAAATTCACCATTTTCTTTGGAAATTTTTTTACAGAAACGTGTGTGGTATCAATATTAAGGTACATTCAATAGAATGCAAAAAATTCTAATTTTGGCCCGATCCAATGTATGGTTCTTCGGCAAACATGTTTTGAACAACCCCCTGCAGATCGGGTGTCGGAAAATTTATGATTTTCCCTGGAAACTTTTTGTCGAAGCCGTGTGTGGTATCGAAATGAAGGTCCATTCAATTTATTGCGGAACATTTTCATTTTGTCCCGATCCAATGTCTGATTCCCCAAGAAAAAATTCTTGAACACCCCCTCGCGCATAGGGGTGTCGGAAATCTTACGATTTTCTTTGGAAATTTTTTCACAGAGTCGTGTAAGGTATCGAAATGAAGGTACGTTCATTTGATCGCATAAAATCTCAATTTTGTTCTGATTCAATGTCTGGTTCTCCGAAAAAAAAATCTTGAATACCCCCCTGGAAAATGTATGATTTTCTTCGGAATTTTTTCTTCGAAGTTGTGAGTAGCATCAAAATGCTCAAGCGATCGCTAGCTTTCAGAAAATCGAACAATCAAACGGATCACATCGTGGGTTCTCCAGCAATCGCCGATCGAAGATTGTCGATTTTTTTTTGACATACGGGTACTAGTACGTGGAAAAAACCAAAATTTCGGAAAAAGTCAAACTCTTTCGCCGAAGCCGTGTGCGAGATCAAAATGAATGTACATTGAATCTATCGCGAAAAATGTTGATTTTAGCTCGATCCGATGTCTGGTTCTCCGTAAAAAAATTCTTGAAAATATGGGAAAATTTGCGATTTTCTTTGGATTTTTTTTTACACAGCCGTGTGTGGTATCAAAATGAAGATAAATTCAATTGATTGAATAAAATTCTAATCTCAGCCCGATCCGATGTATGATTCTCCGGCAAACATGTTTTGAACAACCCCCTGCAGATCGGGTGTCGGAAAATTTATGATTTTCCCTGGAAAAGTTTTGACAGGGCCGTGTGTGGTATCGAAATGAAGGTCCATTCAATTGATTGCGGAAAATTCTTATTTCGTCCCGATCCGATGTCTGGTTCTCCGTAAAAAAAATCTTGAACACCCCCTCGCGCAGAGGGGTATGGGAAAATTTACGATTTTTTCCGGAAAATTTTTGTCGAAGCCATGTGTGGTATCAAACTTAAGGTACATTCAATTGAATTCGAAAAATTCCAACTTTGGCTCAATCCGATGTATGGTTCTCCGACAAACATGTTTTGAACAACCCCCTGCAGATCGGGGGTCGGAAAACTCACGATTTTCTTCGGATAATTTTTCACAGGGCCGTGTAAGGTATCGACATGAAGTTTAATTCATTTGATTGCGGAAAATTCTTATTTCGTTCCGATCCAATGTTTGGTTCTCCGTAAAAAAATTCGTGAACACCCCCTCGCGCAGAGGGGTGTCGGAAAATTCACGATTTTCTCTGGAAAATTTTTCACAGAGTCGTGTGTGGTATCAAAATGAAGGTACATTCAATTGAATGCGAAAAAATCTAACTTTGGCTCAATCCAATGTATGGTTCTCCGGCAAACATGTTTTGAACAACCCCCTGCTGTTTCTTTTTTTGCTCATTGTTCCTTTTTAGAGCCACCAGTTGTTTCAAGTAAAGGAAAATTGACCTATAATCATCTTCCTCTGGCCTTCAAAGTCTACGCTACAACACATATATATATATATATATATATATATATATATATATATATATATATATGTGTATATATAGCGTATATGCTATGGTGATGATGAGGCTGGCTTACAAGTCTTGCTGAATATGATGCTGAGCATGAAGAGGCAGATGCCCACGGCCCACGTGATGCGATGGAGGCCGGCGAACAGCGCTGCTTGAGTCACGTTGTACTCCCAGTTGTAGTCGTAGAACACCGAGGCGGGCAACAGCGAGCCGAGGCACAGGATCACAGCCGCGAGCATTACCACTGAGGTCCTCCACTGTTGTAAGGGTTCACACAGACAGAGAATAATATTAGAACAAGTGGAATAGTGAATGTTTATTAATCCTGAAATTAATTCCAACAGGAAAAACGCAGTATAAACCTTATGAAATGAGCTCAAGAACGGTATTCTATAACTCTAAATCGAAACGAAAGCAGGCCATCTTCGATTTGTCCCAACTATTTCGTATACTTTAACCCGCTGTATCATATGGGCTCTGAACACTTTTGTCACTCATGCATTTCGCTTACGGTTACATAATGAGGGCCCAGAAGTATGGGAATTTATAATAACAAATATTCTCTCAGCTCAATGTAAGACCTACAAACTTTGGATTACTCCAAAGTTCAACCTAGGACAATAGCTATCTACGATGAATACGCAACTGAGCTCAACCTTTTTATGATCTATGAAACCGATTACATAAGCATCAAGATCAACTATACTCAGGCATTCAGCTAATTTGTAGGCGATCTAGGCGGCAATGTTTCAAGTTTTTTCAATTGACTACTCAGGCCATCAGAGTCAAGTAGAGTCTTTAGCTAGATTATATGGGCAATTTAGGTGGCGTCGAGGTTTCTTATCACTGAAGATGATCGCCTTCTGGGAGAACATGGGAGAAGTCCAAGTTGCGTATCCATCGTGAACTGAGTCAACTTATTGTTTTCCCTGATCTGTTGAATTACAGTGAAATTACCGTATAGTTCTTTTTGAGATGTCTCGTCCTGTACAAGAAGTAGCCCGTTGCCATGCCAACGAAGTAGGGGCTCGCCCTGTTGTGGGACTTCGTGTACATGATTCGGAACAGCTCGTGAGTTCTCGGTGATACGAGGAAGCTAAAACAACATTGAATTTTATATAATACTTGACACAAAGCCATCGTTCGCTCATGAAGACAAAGGATGAGAGTTGAGCATCGTTTGGACGGGGCACAACAAGGGCGATCTTAACACTTCGAAATGCTGCATCCTTAATATGCAAAAGTATATATCTAAGATGAAAACTGTGAACAAGCATACTCTATGGGAAAGATCCTTGCATATGAGATTCAATTAAAATCTAAATAAAACAATTTTTCAACACATTCAATAGAATGGCAGCCAAAAATATTCGAAATTTTTCGATGTGGGTACAAAATGACATTTAGAAAAGCGAATCTTTCAAAACCTGTTGATTCGATTATTACAAGTAGGCCTATTTTCTATAATATTCCTCAATATTTTGAAACAAATTATTCCAAAAATTGGTAATCACATATGTTTACCAAACCAAATTGATTAGATCTAAATGGAAATTGAAATCCAACACATCACACATCCAAATTGATACTATCAACCAAAATCATGAAAAAATGTGTCAACAATGAAAATTTTCACTTCAGTTTCGAGTATCTCACTCTGAGTAGAAGTAGAGCAGTGGCGCCAACTGTCCGACGTAAGTGATGACGAACGGGATGATGACGGAGATGACCGTCAGGACCGCCAGGATGCTGCAGCCCGTCTTGGGGTGTCGGTGTATGATCGTCACGACGAACAGGGCTATGATGAAGAAGTGGGTGTCACAAGGTAGATACCAGCTCTGGATCATACACTGGAAACATACAGTAAGTCCCCAAATAACCGAGCTGTTAGGGGGGTTACTCGTCAAGGTCGTTAAGCTCATCACTTGAGCTAGCTGTTGGTGGGTAGATGGGTTAGTAATAGCATAGTGGTCTTTGAAATCTTTGTGACAGGAACTTTTTGTCCTATTAAGACTGGGGACGCTTTAAGGACTTCGCCAAGGTCATCCTGGTTTTCTGATCCTTCTGCACAATCATTTCCAATATTCTCACCATATTCTCGTCCCCCACGTAGTTGTTGATGTAGAGCATGTTGAGCCACCAGTTCTTCTGACAGGCGTCGCGTTCCAAGCCGACCAGGACGTTCCACAGAGGCCCGTCTCCCATGCGGTACAGGAGGGTGGCATAGAAGAACATCACCACCATGTATACCGGGGTGAGTCTGCAATGAAAAATCTTCATCATCAATACCATGAACTTGATGATCTGCTGATAAAGAAATTCTCTCAGATGGAATTAGATTATAGAGTGGTTAACTGGATAAAAGAGTTCTTGCATCTGAGAACTCAGTCATTAAGGGTTGGGCAGGCTTTGTCTGATCCCATCACTATCACATCGGGTGTTCCGCAGGGAACTGTCCTCGGACCAGTTTTATTCATTGAATACATCAATGATATTGTCAACAAAGTCTCAAGTAAGATCAAACTATTCGTCGACGATTGCATAATTTATTCTAAAATCGTTGAAAAATCTGATGAATAATCCCTCCAAAGTGACCTAGAACATTTCAAAGGCACAAACCAGCACAAACGCAGCACAAACGATTGGCGTCACCAAAAGTTTCTGAATAAAGAAATGTGGTGCTAGGGGTACGGACCTCAATAATGTTATGAGTGAATATATAAACATTCAAAATATAAAAATTGAAAATTGAAAAAACAAGACATTTCAATGAAAATATACAATTTCCTAATTGATGTATGATTCAGAGGATTGACGGCATATTCTCAGTTAATACATGAGCTTCATAAAAATGATCCGAGTGATTCTTTTTACTTCAACGTGATTTTGATGCAGTAACCAATCACTGCGTATAGCCAATAAAATGTAAGTAGGCCTACCTGATGTAGCGAAGTACAATGGCAAAGAAGGGATTGACCTTCCTCTTATTCAAGGTCAACAATAAGATGTAGGTCACCAATAGACCACTGATGACGAAGAACGTGTCGACCAGGACGTCGCCCTGGTAGAATATGATCGAGTAGAACCTCTTGTATTGCTGTCAACAAACAACAACAACAACAACAGACAGAATTAAAGTCAATTACTCGGATTATTTCACGTCTGTGATGTTGTCAATTTCTTACATTAATTTGTTCCATTTTTTGGTTCAGCGATGCACTGCATTGATGAAAGAGATCCTTTGGTGAATTATGAAATAGATGATGAGGAGATGAGATGAAAGGTTATTTTATATTTCATTTGGTGTTTTTGGATGTAGAAGAAGATCAAGATAATATAAGACGATTCGAGATTCTTTCTCCCCACTGTGAATGTTCGAATTGTTTGTAAGACTGGAATTACTACTTCACTTTAGACTCGATTTGTTTTTTGAATGAGTCATCATATTTTGATTATTCTTTGGGGAAGTAAGATCGCCATGTTGTGCCCCGTTCGAACGATTTCATCTTCCATCCTTAGCCTCAATTGGAGAATAATGATTTAATATCAAGTTCAGTTGTTATACAAAAAATGTTTCGAGTTCTCATTGCTTGAATTGTACATACCCTTTCGATGAATTCGTAATTCTGTGTGGGTCCAGCAATCGCAGCGCCGATTCGATGATCGACTGTGATCAGGCATATCGATAAGAATCGCATGCCGTAAATACAATCGAGGCTGTGATTGGTCGATTCAGGTAACGCGATTTCCGGGAAGTTCTTTCGCAGCGAAAAACACAACAGATAACCGACGGTGTTACTTCCTGGAATAAAAAATATGAGGAGTTTTAATTTACTACAGAAATAATTGATATTACCTTTATATTATATATTACTTTATGAATGACATTATCCATATCATTATTCATATATGTGTTCCGGACTTTCGGAAACTGGAAAACTTTTGAAGATATTTGGTTTTGAATGATTAAAATGGGGTGAAAAAACTCAATTTTCAGAATATTCTGTATTGAATAAACAAATGATCAAGATCTCATTCAATGGTGTCAATGGGTCTATCGAATAGTTGATAATACAGATACTACATAAAAACATCAATTTGATACATCAAAGAACATATTCTATCACAGTGATGAGGGAAAATTAGAACCAGAAATAAAAAATCATGTGATGATTTAGATGGGTAATAACATTGAAGAAAATTACAATCCTAGTTCGAATAAAGACATATTTATTTCTCCAATTCAGGAGAAAACTAGAAATCATTATCTCAATTTCAGAAATTATAATTAATTTTTTGTCCTCCAGAGACTATGAGTCATGACGTAGACATTATCGATTCTGTATAGAAACATGAACAGAATCGAATAATGTCTACATCGCGAGTCAGAAATATGGATTAATTATAATTTCTGAAATTGAGATGGAGATTTCTAGTTCTCTCTCAAATTAGGGAAATAAAAATCGTCAATATTCCTCAAAATCAAGTTTCAGGTTTGAGATGTTCCTTAAGATTAATATAATGTAATATATATATATATATATATATATATATATATATATATATATATATATATATATATATATATATGTGTGTGTGTATAATTATATTCACGTTTGTTCCATGAACTTTCTCCATCGCGTCCGTCCGACTCGTTACAGAAAGCGAAGTCATAGGCTGTACTGATGAGCACGATCAGGATCACTGCACCAATCACTGAGCTGGAAACCAAGCAAAGGTCAACGGATCAATGTCGAGGTCAACGAATCAATAATAGAAACAAAACTTGAACAATAATGGAACATATTATGATAAATACAAAAAAAAAAAAAAATCAGATTAGGAATAAAATAGAAATCAAGATAATAAGAAAGATGTTTTTCCTACATTATGTAAATGTTTGGATTGTTCACTATCCCTGAAATTATTACCCCAAGATGTATTGTTTATTGAATGAGTTATCTTATCAATTATTATTCTTTGGGGTGGAAAGATCGCCCTTGTAGTTTCCCTTCCGAACGTTACCTTTTATAGATATAGCCTTGATTGGGGAACAATTATTTTGTGTCAAGTTTCGATAATCACAAAAAAAAAGTATTTTCAGAGTATAAAGATTTTTAAGGAGGAGGTTGACGACGAGAAACGCAACTGCATCTTTCAAAAGCGTCAAGGATCTCAAATCGTCAAGAATTCTAAAATTACAGCGAGATTGTGTAATAGACAACGTGCATGTACTCTAAAACAAACAATAGGATTCAGTTTTAATCTGAAGAGATATTTCGAAATGGTATTGAAAATACATATTAGATTAAAACACGTGCTTTTGAAGACCTCTGTTTATAGATAACGAAAGTAACGGCCTATGAGATTAAGCCGGAAGTATTGCCTGTCTTATGACGTATCATGACGTAGTGCCCAATTTTATGCAAAACCGAAACATGTCCAAGGTGAAATAAGGTATATATTTTATAATTTATTGAGGAATCAGTTTTCACTGACAATCACAAAAAGACGGATTTATTGATTTTCAGTAACTGTCTACCAAATATTATTATATTAATATTGCTACTGGCTAATACCGATGTCTTTACATTAATTATTAATGTGGGGTGGTGAAATCACCCTTGTGGTGCCCCTTTCAAACTATCTCATCTTTCATCTATAGCCTTAAATGGGGAACAATGATTTTGTATCAAGTTTATATGTTATCAAAAAAGAAAATTCATGTGTCCGG
Organism: Brachyptera putata; assembly: GCA_907164805.1. Lineage (NCBI taxonomy): Eukaryota > Metazoa > Arthropoda > Insecta > Plecoptera > Taeniopterygidae > Brachyptera > Brachyptera putata. The sequence continues at coordinate 19,967,300 of OU015470.1, read as the reverse complement.
TGACCTTCTTCTCTCCGAATGTAAGCATAGCATAGTAACGTCGAAGATAATCAGTCTGGGAAAGTGCACTAATTGGATGTTTGATCGGTCAATAGATGTAGTAGATGTACGAAACGAAGGCCATATCGTTGATTGGATGTCTAGGAAGTAGGCCTATTAACTGACATTTATATCCAGGAAAACAAAGAATCTATGTGATTAGAAACTTAATTGAATTGTAATTTATTCTGTTGAAGGCGCTGAGATGTTTCAGTAATAGCCTGGCGAAGCTATTTGATTGATTGATGTTATTTTTCAGTATTTTCAAGGATTGTTTTTTATTAGTTGTTGTGAAATAAAGGTAGACTTATGCTAGAAACGAATGACAAATGCTATAAATATGGAGGATTTTTAAATTGAAAAAATAATAAATAATACAAATTCAAGAAAACTGACAAATTAGTTGCGAATGGGTTTGGTAAGTTTCCATTTAAAATCTACACTTCAAGTCCTGAAGAATCCTAGAGGCGAATAAAGATAATTGAAATTCGAATTGATATTTAACCTCAATAAAATAAAGGATCGATGAATTTTCAAAAGAATACCGTTCACGAATTTTCTCCTCTGGTTTTCTCCTCTGGGTTTCAAAACTATGAAATGAGTTTTTCAGAAGTGGTGCAACCAATTTCTCTGCAAAACCATACAGTAGCAAATTATATAATGACATTTGTGTATGCCAAGTTTCAACTGAATTTGTTCTTTCCTTCGAACTGTGGATTGGTAAAAGTAAATTAAGGGTACACGAGAATAACGATACAAATCACATTTTGTAAACATATGAGTCCGATAAGAATAGAACAGTGTTTTTCCAAGCTTTCTGAATATGTATCGATATTTCACAATAAATCCTCCTCCTCCTCTCCTAGACCAATCCTCCTTTCTCGTTATTACTTAAATTGTCAAATTCTCCGTGGAAATATGTATTCACAGTCGATTCATCGTCTCCACCGCAACAATATGATCATAAACAAGGGGACAATACTGCTCCCTCAGCAAAGCCACAGGTTGTTTTGATCCGGGATACATTCTTCCACTGAAGAGAGGAGGAAGAAATCGAGTTGAAACTAGCCACCCCTATAAAAAAATAAACTCAGAATTGTATATATCTCAGAACTCACAATGTGTGACTTGTATCATTATTCCCGTGTACCCTTCATATAGTTTTCCGAGTACGGTAAAGTTGAGTCTCTGCTCCGCTCATCCAATAATTAAACGTCAAGTTCTTACAGGTACGCAATGGTGCCCGTGGTAAACATCGTCTCTTCCTGCCGGTTCGTCTGACAGAGGGCAGCACTGACAGAGACGCTCGTCGACGTCACCGTGCTGTTTCCGGTAGTCACCGCAAGATGGCGGTTGAGCGACGCCTGGATGTCGTCATGGGAACAAGACGCCGGGACGCACAGCGCCACGTGGATGGCGTCGCGACGGATCTTGGTGGGATCTCCGATGTACTAGAAAACAAAGAATTCCAGTCTTATTAACGATCGATTAATAACGGTTCATGTTTGCTTATGAGTCCATTGGAGACAATTTAGCGGAATATTATTTTTTTGGTGATGATTTTTGAACGATATAAGATATCGGAATTATAAGAACGAGGAAACTTGGATAACTTTAATACTTTCAAGTTGGTTTGAGTAATAACTACTCAGCTCATTTCGCCTAATTGTCAGGCGTATACGGTTAAGAAATGAGTAATTGTAAGCGTATAAGTCTGAAATCAGGTGATATGAGATAAATATAACGAATATTCACATCGACTTGGAGGTATTGAAAATATATGTGTTTCCTTGTTCTCAGAATTTCGATATTCCATGCCATTCAGAAGAAATCACCAAAAAACTGATACTGCGCTAAATCGACTCCCATTGACTCTTGGTCCTCATGGACTGTCGTTGTGAATTACGTAAGGTGAGGCCAATATGGGTTGATATGTCACATGAGAGCTGTTTTTATTACGCTTGCGTTTAAAACTTGATATTCATCTCGAATAATACCACATTTTGATAAGTTATTTGAATATGTCAGTCTACATGATATATACTCTATCAGGATATTTCAATAGTTCAGAGAATCGAACTGTGGTCTCTTAAATGACTATTCAACGTGCTAGCCACTGGTTCACCCGTCACAGTCATACTTTAAAGGACACCACAACCCTGAAAATAGATTTTAATGAATAATGCCAATATTTATTTTCCCAATTTTAAAGAAACCAAACATTGCCATCGCAATTACAGATTTTTTTTATTTTTTTTTTTTATCCTTCAGAGACCACTTTTCATGACGAAAGAATTACCTATCAGGTGAAAAAACATCCTACGTCACGTTACGGAAAAAAAGCCAGGTCCTGAAGGACAAATAAATAAATTATATTCTCCGAAATTCAGATAATGATTTCAATCAAGACTTCTTCAAAATTAGGGAAATGAATATCATCAGTATTTGTTAAAATCGTGTTTCAGAATTGGGAAGTCATTAAAATCATACCTGTTCATACTTGAGCCAACATTTGATGAAAAAAATTGACCCAGTTATGTTGAAGGCAGTATACATTTTACTGCATGATCGTCATTTCCAATTAGAACCACGCGAATTGCATTTCAGTGAGATGAAATATCGGACAAGGCTGAGTAGGGGACAATTAAAAATGCTATTGAAGTATATTTTAAGGGGAAACCACTCACGAACATGTGTAATTTTCTTATAATTTCTGTTATTTTGGTCAGTTTTTAGGCCAAATATAGATTTCTCTCAAATTATTCAGACTTGATATTCATTTTTTAATCTGTATGATTCTTATGTATAACATATTGGTAGACCAGCAGTCAAGTGAACTTTTTGTGACTAAGCAAGTCTACAAAATTGTACCCTAATCTATGTAAGAACATGAATGAGAATCCGGAAAAAAAGTTATTGATGTATCAATTTCGAATTAGGGTGTTAGAAAACCTAAAAAAAGAAAAAAGTTGAAAATTCCGTTAGAAATTTGGAAAAAGTAGTTGGAATATACGGTAAACCGTTACATACAACGAAATCAGTAGTTAGTTGATATGAAGATGACAATTGCTTTTTTGGTTGGGTAAACCTAATTCTATCAGCTAAGCTAAATTTCATCAGCACACCTATGACCTTGTTGATAAAAATTAATAGTTTCTGTTACCTCTATTCACGAAAAAAACATTGCGTGACTTTCCTAGGCTTGTGAGCCAAACGCATTCGATGGAATCATTTATTTTCAGTTTAGCTCAAAGGCAGTTGTTTACAAACACTTCGATACCACACGAGATCAAATATCTCAGGAAGTAATCAAATAGTGAAACGCGAGATGTATCTTTTGAGACCATTTTCAATGTCAACCGAAGCATAAATAGTCGTAGTGACTTTCCAGTTGATCATATTGTTGTGAAACTACTTCACACCGTGCAGACAAGTACCTTCTACAATATTTCAATCCATAATACAAATTCATAATATGCTCACGAATAATCACCCTGGTGGGAACTTTTTGACCTATGGCGACTGGGGACACATTATAACTGTAAAAACATGTACAAAGAACATAACAAGCAACAAAATTTAATTATGGAATTCATATGCAGGTTATATTCATTGTGGGTCTCATATATTTCATTACCATATAAATTTATGTTCGTGTTTTTTTTAAACTTGATATTTTCGATTTTTTCCGTTATAATTGTCATTGTGAATTACGTAAGGTGAGGCCAATATGGGTTAATATGTCACACGAGAGCTGTTTTTATTACTCACGCGTTAAACCTTGATATTCATCTTGAATAATACCACATTTTGATAAGTTATTCGAATATGTCAGTGTTACATTAAGTCTATTTTCAGATATTTGTACAGTTAAGTAGGTAATTCAATACTGTAAAGACATGATGAAAAGATTATATGAAATTGATTCTATTCGTTTTTGAAAGGAAGCTGCCTCGAGGAATCATCCCAGTTTTCACTTTAACGACTGAGGGAAACCAAAACGCATCTCAGTAAGGACTTCCGACCATTGAGGAAATCAAAAACCCGTTTTCTTGTATGCCACTAGGTCTCAATATCAGTCAGGTATACTCATATAGGTCAGTGTTTAGGTTTAGTTAGTTTCCATTGAAAGAAAATTTTCTTTGTAAATATGATTTCTGGTTGCATCAGATCCTCAAACGATGTGTCGTCGTGAAAATTTAATGTAAGTTATATAAACATATTACGTAATCTAAGGTCGGCTCTCGAAGGAAATTGTATCATATATTTTGTTTACTGACCTTCCCTAACATAACATGAATCTGCAAAAATGATTCATCACTCTCACTCCTTTACTTGACTAACTTGTTTATTTTAATGATACTCAATTAAATTGAAGTTCTATAAGCAAGTTAGCCCACTTATTGTGAAAACGAAATGATGATTTACTCGATGGTTGTAATTAGCATGGTGGCATGAATGACACAGTAGCAAGTACAATGTCGAATGGCATTAGGTTTGTCTTAATTACAATCGATTCGGTTGATCTTCGCGGAGACAAAACCTCGGCTGGAATTCACGAAGTGACGCATACTTGCGGTCAAATCAAATGTGTTTCCCAAAGAGGAAAAAGAGGTAAATAAAATATATGCTTTTAAACACTAATTTTTCAATAGATTATGAGGATTGAGGATATGTATACGTACACTGATTTTATTCCACGCCGATACACCCGGATTGTAGAAGTCCGCATTGAGGTCTATTTTCTCCTCAGTTTTGCGTTTGACAGTGATAGTTGCTAGGCAGTACTGGGCTCTGATGGGGACGACCGTCGCGACGCATTCGTCGAAGTCACCCATCTGGTAGACGCTGCCCGTCAATACGCCGACCACGCTCTTGGCGGAGGCATCCAGCACTTAGGAACAGAATGCAACAAATCAGTGTTGTAAGTTACATTTATGCATTCGGCCACGACTGAATAGGGTAGCTGATGAGCGTATAATGGAATAAAGTCGATTCGGTTGTGTAACATGGGTTTTGGGGTACTTCTGAATGAATGGTTGTGAAATTGGTTAGGGTTCATGTAAGGTTGGTCACCCAAACCCATGTCACACAATCTAGTTTTTATTCCGATATACGATCTTCAGGCGCCCCGACCGAATATATATTTTAAAGGGTAACACAACCCCGAAACTGGATTTTGATGGATATCAACGATATTTATTCCGATTGTTTTCAATTTTGTTCTGAACTTTGACTTGATTTCAACTTATTCGCCCTCATACAAAGGTCCATTATCAATAAAAAATAAGAAAAAGCTGAATAATTTGTCCACGCAAGCTTGTTTTTAGAGGTTATTGCAAGAACACTTATATAACCAATTCCATAGAAAAATTACGTATATTTCCTTTTCTCCTCAAGCAGTTTTTTAACAGATGTATTCATAGCTGTTCGCTCCACTAATATGGGAAAACGATATATTATGCATAACGCGTTGGTAAGTAAGTGCAGAGTAAAATTAGTTGGAATTATTTCTTTCTACTCTTGTGTGTAACGATGTTGATTGTAAGTCGTCACATCCTCAATTGGTCTTCTAATACTTTGCTTGTCAAAATATCTATTTGCACAATTTTGTCAATCATTTTATTTCATAACCGCAGTTTTTCGTTCAAATTCAAAATATTGAAAAAGTACGCGAATCAATTGTTTCAAAACTGCTTGGCTAAACACTTTCTGTATTATTTATTCAAATACTTCTGATAGTTTGTAGAAGAAAAGTGAACACAAGAACGAAGAAAGTGATATAAGAGTCGCATATAGAAATTTGATTACGCTCATCTAATTAATTTGTCAGTCGGTGAATTAATTATCACTAGTCCATAATCCTGAGAAATTTCTGAACAATTTACAACCCTTTGGAACAAAAACATATTCACATTATTATCTTATTTCTTAATTATCATGTTATGCAATGAAGTTATTCACCATTAATTGATCACTTACATCAACTCAACTAGTAAGTTATAACTGATGGCCAATTATTGAGGATATGACTTCTACAGGTATTGTTCTAGAACTTTTTACTTGTGGTGAAACCACTTTGGCGTTCATGCGTGACTCTCAAACTCACTGTTCAAACAATCATGTTTCCTGTACATGTCTGTTTGTATTTATATTACAAACAATTAATTAATTACAAAAAATTAGCAAACAAACAAAGATTAATAATCTACACATAATTCAGAGAAATGATAAAATCTACAGTAAAACAACCTGTAACTGTACATTCACCGTAAATGAATATTTATGTGAATCTTTTAAAATTTAAAATTTTAATCATTGAACAATATATATAATTTGATATCCATATCTCTCTCTCTCTCTCTCTCTCTCTCTCTCTCTCTCTCTCTCTCTATATATATATATATATATATATATATATATATATATATATATATATATATTATATATACATATTTTTATCAACATGGAAAATTGATACAAAATAACATTTCATTTTTTCATTCAAAACTCATTTTATTCTTATCTTCGAACACTTTACAAATTTGTTTAATCTAATATAATGTTATAAAATAAGATGAGAAGCCCACATAGAGAAAATTCTCTGTGTGTGGGCTGAAAATTTGAAAATTGTACTGAATATAATATTCAAGATATAATAACAGGCTCTCCAATTGAGGCTATGGATGGAAGATTTGATCGTCTGGACGGGGCACCACAAGGGCGATATTACCACCCCAAAATGAGATAATTCCACGGAACTAGGTGTTAACACTGATACGGGTTGAAATTACTAGGACAACCGAAGTCAATCAATCGAAAACTGAATTCGGAAATGATTTGACATCCTTAGTTCAAATTTTAATGATTTAATACATGCGATACCTTCAGAAACAATTATTCAATATACTGAACAATCGTGTTTTTACTAGAAGTTGACACGTAATTTAACCTGATAATTAATATTGAATTTATAACCAGATTCAACAGCTCTAACAAGTCGTGTAATATTATTCACGCCCAAGGCTCGTTTGGATTCCAGTTGAAATAATAATAGATGATTATTATTAGAGACAATTTATGATCATGATTATTACTTGTTGATGGAAGGTTTCAACTTCATTTGTGGGACTTTTTCTGCGGATGACTCCAACAAGGTCGACGGTCACGAATCTATACACTGGGTTCTAAACAAGGATGACTTTTCTAGAGATCAGATAATTTGAATATTTGAATTCTATGATATTCTATAAGAAGTTAAAATGTGATTTGACCTCAGTCCACAATATTATTCACGATATTTGAAATAAAGTGCAATACGTGTTGGGGTTGGTCTTTAGAAACCTGGCATCAGGACATGAAGTGTGACTTGACACTTATTAGGCTTACAGTGACATTCATTCATGAAAAAATGTAATAATATTACAATTTAGTGTCGGACAGTCTACTTACGGAAATATATTTAAGACAATTTCCATTTTTAGATGAGCGTAGCGAAGATTTTCATTCCATATACCGAAAAATATTGGGCCTGGTTTCTATGTTTTTTTTTTTTTAATTATTTTTATGTGTGTGTAATTTTGTACGCGGCATACAGGTCAGGAAAAAGTTTCAATCAACTCGAAACTTTTTTTTCAAATTGGTATTATACCAAAATAGGTTGGGATTGTTTTTCAGAAAAATCGGTCAAACGGTTTCCTAGTTTATTTTAATGCATATCAAATTGAAAAACGGTCAAACGGTCAAAAGTTTTCCTAGTTTATTTTAATGCATATCAAATTAAAACTTATAAAAAATGTGTGTTTCTGTATTATTAAAATACAAGAACTGTTATTACGCTGCATCAACACCACTAGTCTCTAGTTCAGCGAGACTGCCGCTCGTAATGCTAACGCGTAGGAGGAACGTCCGATCGGAACAGTTTGAAGTTCAAGTTCAATACACGAGAGTGACGTCAGCAAGGTCGTTAAATCAGACAGAGAGGCTTGGTGTCTTGCAGGCAGTTATTGGGGCCACAAAAGTCATCGCACGATGCACGCACTTTCTCTACAATATGTCCATTGAGACAAAACACAATTGTCTGGACATTCAAGAATCCATTAAGAAATCTACTCTACAAGAAATTAGGAAATAAATATGAGAGCTGATGAGTTCATTTGGTTGATTTGGAAGATAATTGTATTCAAATTGAATTCGAGATTCAGCATACTGAAATATTAGGATGATTAGTACGTTTCAATGACAATTAATGATTGCCGAAAGCATAATGAGTATAATTATAATCTAATGGATGTAAATGAAGAGATAAATAGTAATACATAAGCGAAAATAGAGGGGAAGAAATGAGAACATGGATTAGAAATTAATTCTCGGGCAGATTTACTTGAGATGGTGGGAATGTTTCCTCCATCTAAAGTATTAAAAAGATCAGGGTTTGCTATGCTAACTATAGAAATAAATATGAGAACATGTAACTTATATGAATGTTTATTATTGGTCGACATTAAGATACTTCTCTGAATGGTGTGAAGCAGTTTCACTTAAATATGTTCAAAACGAAAGTTATTACGATCGTTTATATGTTTCATTGACACGGAAAGTGGATGAGTCTCTCTCAAGTTTCTGGGGTCAATTTTCATATAGTTTTTTTTTTTAAAAAAGCAAAGATTCATTAATGATTGGACGAAGATAATCCTTGAACGCGTAGTGCTTTTCTCAAGTCCTCAAAGTGAGAACCGAAATGATGCCTTTCTATAAGTCACGACCGACTCCTTCCCATCGTTTTAACGAGAGCTATTCACTAAAAAAACTCCACACTGCGGTTTATAACTACAATAAAATTCAGAAATATTCATGAAAAAAAATCCGCTTTACAATCGTAAAAGTGATTCTTAATTTTAATAACCTTCCACGTCTTCAAAGACAAGGGAGCTGTCATAAACCGTGCTATAATTATATCCACGGAAGAAGACGGTATCGAGTGACCGTCCCCCTATCACAAATCACTATCCAACGGCTGCTTCGAGCATTCTCTCGTCAATACAATTAAACAAATACATAAAATTAGAGTGTGATAATGATTAAAATAAAAATAAAAATAAGACGAAATCTTTAATCTGATTCAGTTTCATTTTCCGACAAGTGATTGAAGTATCTTATCTTTTCGATTACCTTGGTGGATACTTAACATTTTCTCTGAGGGCAAAAAAATATCGTCTAGGTGATTTTACAGATAAGAATGATTAAATGATCATTTAAAGAGTGTGAAATATACCACGTGTTTGGTTCAGTAACGATGGACCATCAAAAGTCCCAACCGGTTGGATTTAACTGGTTGAGTGTGGATCAGTCTGACTACATAACTATGATCCACATACCAGCAACCCGTGCTGGAAAACACTTTTTTCTCGACTCTACATATACACATTTGATATGTTTCGTTTCATTGTTTGCCTAACGACCCCACCAACAGTCAGGGTATACGGGGTACGAGTGAACAGGTTATAATTTCTTTATTAATTCTCTTACTATACCAATGCTGGTAATGTCCCGATATATCACAGAAACGGTTTATAGTTATAATGTGTTCCGGACTTTTGCAAACTGAAATACTTCCATCTGTAGCAAAAAATTATGGTCACAGACAGCTCAGTCCTGATGTCAAGGTTCATTGTTTTTAATTGAAGTAATTAAAACTGGAAAATTTAAAAAGGAAATTTAAAAAATTAAAAAGGAAAGATTTCCTCTGTGGTGCATTGTCGCAACGATCCTTATTTCATACATAATTCTGATTGGGGAACAATGATTTCGTGTCAAGTTCTGATGTTGATCAAACAAATATTTTGGCTCAGAAAGATTAATTGGTGGTGTTGAAATAACGTCATGTTGTAAGCGTCGTCATTCAGGAGATCGGGGTTCGATTCTATTTACATGGTCGACCATCCTGACAAGAGCTGGATGATTTTTCTCTCCTTGGTCATTAAGGCGATGAATAGTACAAGGACAATAAATAACAAAGTCGGTAAATGGTTTGCCAGTTTGTCGCGTATCAATGATCATATTCATCAAGCACCTTCAAGTTTGCGATTATGTAATTATATGCCTATATTGTCAAAAACCGTTTTCACAACTCAATAATAATAATAATAATAATAATAATAATAATAAAAATAATAATAATGAGCACGTTCATCATGTAAGTTCGATTAAGGAATATATTCACTATCATTAAAGTGAAATCATTTCTTTCGCGCTCCAAGTGCATAATCATTTGATTTCGTAATCACAAAATTGATCATTTGTTGTATTTTCACAAAGCTAATAATACGTGCCAGATTATCTCAATTGATCAACATATTCGTAGTGAGATCAGTCAGATAATTTGAAATGTAAAATATGAACGAAATCTAAACAAGTCGATTTTGAAATGTACCCGAATTTCATGAAACTGGCAGTCAACCAATTTGATCAATCACACGTGATCATTGGCTAATAAGGCTAAGACGATAGACAAATCAGAAATGCGTTTTTTTCTCATCCATATTGGGTTTTAGAGACGCACGGTTTTGATGAGTTAAATCTATTGACGTCAACAAACAAGATGATGAGAGGAAATTCCCGCTATGGTTGAATGAATTCCATTCGTTTTCACGTCATCAAGGTGGGTTTCCTCAAGGTATAGGGATAAGGGAAAAAAGTTCCCACCAGGCTGATTATTTTTGATAATATTGTTAATATTTATTATGGATCGACCGTTTTTTAGAAGGTACGTCTCTGAATGGTGTGCAGCAGTTTCACAAAAATAAATTTACCCGGCAAGCCACTACGATTATTGTTGTCTTCATTGTTTTATTAGTTATAGGGATAATTGCGATTCTATTAATTTATATAATTTTATATCAATTAATCTTAGTTCTTTGAATTTTCAATTAGAAGAAACAAGGAAGATCCGGAAGGAAAGAATACAATAAGATGAAGAAAGACAAATTGAAGAAAGATCTACATACCCTATATACAGAGAGGAGATTGAAAACTTATTCCCCAACACGACTTTAGAATTGTTGTTGTTAGAATTCATTTCAGAACGTATTGCTATGTTTTTTTTATATTGGGTTTAACCGACGCACTGTTATGATAGCGCATATCTAATGGCGTCGGTTGCTATGGTTTTCACAATGTGTTGAGTAGGCTTTATTATATCCAAGTATCAAGGTTTGCGGTGTTTAATTTTACTAGGAAAACGCATAATGTGCGTTGTGAGATGAGCGTAGAAGTATGGAAATCTGGAATTGAAAAATACTGTCAGCTCAATCTACATCTGAAAACCTTGTACTACTTCAAACGCTGAAAAACCTTACCTGCAACTTGTTGCTATTTATACAGCAACCTGTCACATATGCATTTTGCATTACATGTTTTGATCATAATATTCGATGAAATGTATACTTTTATTGCGTTTTCTTCGTTATGTCTCATCCGATTATCGCACAAATAATTGAAAATATCTATGATAGTTGTTTTCATATTCTGTATGAATTTGAAAGCTTTTGAAAAATGTCCGTTTTGAAGTATTTTCCCCCTGGGTTATTCTCATGGGGATTTTCCGAACTTTCCAAATTTTTTTCCGGAAAAAACGTTTTACCGATTTTTCTGAAAAACAATCCCAATCTATTCTGGTGTGCGCACACCAATATGTCGAAACAGTTTCGAGTTGATAGTTTTTTTCCTGACCTGTGTGCCACGTACAAAATTACACAAAAAAAACATAAAAACCAAGCCGCAAATTTTTCAGTATATGGAATGAAAATCTTCGCTACACTCATCTTATCAATCAATTTATTAACTACTCTATTCATATCGCATATTACTTTGTCAAACGTATAGGTCTGATTTTTTTTCCAGTTGTATAAGTTTGGCAATTATGCGCTACGACTTGAATAGTTTTCACTTTTACCATTTTGAAGATGTTTCGTTCGTATTAGAATTTCGATCTCCTGTAAGGTTCAAAAGTCATCACCAAAACAATGATATAACGCTAAATCGACTTGGCCGTACACCCCTAAATAATTACTCATTTCAAACAGTTTATTAATTGTGTGCAATTACTGTGAACTCTATGACTGATGTAGGCCCCCATTAACTCGACTGCTGATTATTATACGGATATATTAATTAATTCTTCCTGATCCATAAAAATGTATCAATCATAATATATTGAAATGTTCATTTTTCATTTTATATATTATAATATGTACAACTTATTACGTAATGGAGTTCATATTGACTTTTAAGTGGTAAAATTGCATTTGGATATATCATTTTTCATTCTTCAACAAATTATTCTTGATCAAGTTTCGATGTTAATGAAAAAATTCATGATTCAATTTAGGTTAAGGTGAGTTGATTCGAGTTAATTGAGGTGGCGCGCAGCAACATTCGTTTTGAGTTCAATATCCAGTTCTCATGATAATATTACTTGCATAATACTTATGTTATACTGTATTATTAAAATGCACTTATTATAAGTTTTCGGCGTTGAGGGACAACTTTAATGGTTTAATATTTCAACTGTGTAACATGTTACACCCAACATTTTATTTATTAAATACCAAATGAACTAAGAGAGCATTTAGATGTGATGAATTATCATTTTGTATATCTATGAAAGTGTTGAATGAATTGGTCTATACATATTTGAATAATCATCAGTCACAATCGAATTCATATCATAAGTTTTAACCAATGACTTTACCAGAAAATAAACAGGTTTATGTGCGTTGAATATGATAGAACACTATACTGATCGAACGTTTTATGGCTTGATTCGAAAAGAGTAATGAAAAAAATCTAAAAAAATCTATATTTAGTAAGACAGCCATTTTGAGGCCGACATCCCTTTACCTCAGATTTATTAATTCATTTTCCACTTCTTACATTCCTATATTAATCTAGAATAAATCATAACATTTCCCCAGGATAATTAGATGAGCATATGCGGAGATTTCTATCCCACTCTTATGGACTTTTTTTTTTGTAAGCATTGTACAGGTCGCACCGTTCAACTTATCGACATGAAACTCTTTCTGCATACGCACACTTATCCAACGTGAAACTGTATAGTTTTGGGATCAAATCGGTTGGAACATTGTTGAGAAATATCATCTAAAAATGTCTAAAAACCCATTAGATTAGACCGGGCGAGAAAATTTGGAAAATGAAATCGCTTCCAATTTCAAATTTTGAAAATTCAGATTTTCCTTGATTTTCCCTGTTTCCCTGAAACACCAGATTCTTACACTCCATTACAAATTTGTGTACAAATTTGTTTGCCTAGTAAACCAAAATAAGTAAAGTATACAAGATCAGCTCATAGGCGGGATTCATACGTAATCCCACCCAAAACTAGATTATTTGGGAGACCTGTACTCACTCTGCATCGCCCAATTCGTCGAGTTGCGTAAATTATCCAAAAGCATCCGACTATCTTTGCGACATTGCTCGTTATCTGACCAAAGTGCGACGATCGGTAACGCCGGGAATATGTCTTCCCCTTCGACTACATTGCCGTTAGGTCCGTCGATAATCGTGAATCCTGCAGATAACTGCACCACACACAAAATACCGCACACAAAGTACCACATCGTCCAATAATAACACAATTTGAAAATAATTATATACACAATCACTTAAATATAAAGTGCATACTGAAATAAAATCAAGACAAATGATTTTTTTAACTCATTTTCATGACAACTCCTCACGATGTTAGTAGAAAAAACCTGTTTCACAAACTGCTATTCAAATTATATCCGTTTATTCTTGATGCTCTATATATAGAACATTTCACACGTTGCACTTGTTTTTTTGACGCACTTCTGTCAAACCTAAACTGCGTCCCGCGACTAATTCACGACTCCAATTGACTCTTGGCTAAATGCTGTCACTCAATCTTGGCCAGACAAAATCAAGCAGTTTCTATAGATTACCTTTTTCACTTACGTTATAATTTAATAATAATAACAAATTGAATGTATATCACTCATATGGGTGACTTTTAATTTATATTTATGTTCATGGCAGTCATAAAAGTAATTGTTAAAGGTCTGCACAGGTTGAGCAACTTGCCAAGAATGAAACTGAGCCGGAATTACGTTCTCCTTTTTAATCCTAAAACCTAATAATGAACATGTGTGGTTTTCATTGAATATATTTTCGTTACGAATTATCAACTTTTCTGTGTTTACGTTCACCTTGAAGTGTTCTCTGTGGAAAAGTGGTTAAACTGCTTGACCGTCTAAGGTCTAGACTGCAAATAAAGGTTCCGAATTGCATTCTCCTGACCAATCAGCGATCAGATGACCAACTAATAGCGATGGACTAATAATATCATTCGTCAATTATAATTGGTGGGTCGAAACTGTTGATCGTTTACGATGTGTGGGTAAGGGAGACTGATGATCGTTGGTGAATTGTTTTGGGGGATATATCAAGGGTATTGAAGAGTTTGAGGTGGGTTTGAAAGAAGAGGGGGAAATTGAAGATGAATGGAAATAATGTCTAGAATATTCAGGAAGTGTAAGTGGTTACAGCAGGATATTTTGACTTAGTGTGATTTACTCACAAATGTACCATAGTTATTATTTATGCAAGTGATCGATATACAAGCTTGTCGTGTGAGCAAGTGGGCTGAATAAGAGGAAAAGACAGGATAGGAACAATATGGTTGATAAAAAAAAAAACTAGCAAGTAATCCTGAGCAGTATTTCCTAATATTAAATGTTCATATAATATCAGGAAATACTGCTCAGGTTTACTACTATAATCAATTTTGGATGAAAATATTTTTCACTTATCCTACTATTTTATTCTGATGAGTATTTACAAAATGTAATCTACTAGGAAAACGCCATATATGCGTTGTTAGACGAGCGAATAGTAATGGTATGGGTGAAAATGGGTAAAAACTGCTTCGAGTGGTACCAATTTGGCACATTTTATGTTTTTTCTTCAAAGTAGTCAACCCGATCAAGCTGAAACTTTTTAGAAATGTGTATCAGAATGTATTTCAGCTTCACGCAAAATTTCATTTTTTTGGAAAATAAAAATATTTTCTTTTTTTTCCTGGCATGTTATGCTAATGGGTATTTTTGAAATTTCTGAAATTCATAGAAAAAAAGTTACCCCCCAATAATGCCACAAAACTATACAGATATTAGTTAGATGAGGAAACATATTGAAAAAAAGTTTGAAGTTGATAGCTGTAGACGTTTGACCTGTGGAAAACCGACAAAAAACATGGGGAAAAAAAAAAAAAAAAAAACATGAAAACGAACACCAATTTTTTTGAGTACCGTAGATCAAATTGAATCCTCGCTGAAGCTCGTCTAATCAATTCCTCAGAATCTACTTAATCAATGGTTATCAGAAACAATAGTTCATGATGCGTTATGCCTATGACAAATTTCATGCGGATTGATTTCGATTCACTTCCTACACTACAAGTAGACATAAAAGAAAAAATGATTCGAGCTATTTTTTGAAATATTTACGATACAGATTTTGACTACTGGGATAGCGAGTATAGGAAGTCTGATATTCTGCTAATTTGAAATTAGTGGTCACACAGAATTATCGCGACTTTGAAAAAACTTGTTAGGAATGTGGTTTCGCTATTTCTGTTCAATCTCATTGTATTTTGGAATAGCCAAGCCCGTTTATGCAAGCCCATTGTTATTTCAGGATTTCCAAGACACTTTGAGTCCCAAAAGTCTGAAAAAATTACTTGGGCAAGCAACAATAGAATACAAGCTAGATAACAATAAAAACAATTGAAGAAACATATTATTCACGGCCATCAGGATGTCTTCAACGTCAAGAGGGCTGTGGTGGAACAAGAAATCACTGCCACTTGGTTGCTCTTGCATGCACGTGATCACAACTAGCAAGGTTTCAAGGAAAGAATTGCATAGTGGAAGTGTCTACCTAAAAACTGATAAACATTCAAGAAATTCAAACCTTTCCATAAATAAGAGCAGAAGAGAAGTAGATTTGATTAGCGGGTGAATGTGGGCTTATAATTTATGACAAACAAAAAGGTTTTCCGTGATCAAGCGATCCTAACATGTTATCCTTCGCTTTAATTGGAAAACAAAGACTTCATGTCAAGTTTTCAATATTGATGAAAACAAAAATCATGGTTTATTTGTAAATACGATAATTTCATGAATAAAAGGACAAATCTGATGAACTCTCGATGTATTTGTTTCTAAGATTCTAAAATTGGTTCTGAGATCCTATTATTTTGCTTAGTCGAATCGTCCAATCTTTAAAGCGCATGATACAATAATTGCAAACAACGATAAGAAACAATAGTGGTGAATTTTGTACGCGTCACATTGACTTTTCATATTTTTCATCCAAAAAGTACAGTGTATGATAATTTCCATGATATTGGTATAAGAATACACTTTCTCTGTAGTTAGACGAGCTTTAGCGAGGATTCAATTTGACATACTTTAAAAAATTGGTGTTCGTTTTTATGTTTTTTTGTCGGTTCTCCACAGGTCAAACGGCTACAGCTATCAACTTCAAACTTTTTTTCAACATGGTTCCTCATCTAACTTAGTTCTGTGTAGTTTTGTGGCATTATCGGGTGGTAACTTTTTTTTCATGAATGTTAGAAATTTCAAAAATATCCATTAGAATAACACGGTGTATTTTTTTTTCTCCCAAAAATTGAAATTTTGCGTGAAGTTGAATTACATTTTGATACACATTTCTGGAAATTTCCAAGTTGAAGCAGTTTTCACCCATTTTTACCCATACTATTACTATCCGCTCGTCTAACAACGCATATATGGCGTTTACCTAGTATAAAATCATTACGCTAGGCTAATTCATCTCGGCACAAATTACAACGAAATAAATTCGAGTGAAAGTCATGTATTTCGACAGATCAATGATTAGATACTGAGACAACAAAAATCTATTCCCATAATAGAATTATTTGATGATGATTATTATTACCAATTTGATTGCTAATTGGTAATGGTTGATGGCTTACGAAAGAAAGCCGAATGTATTTCGTATGATAATGTTGGGTTAGGTAGCACATGTAACATTATTTCGTCGTAGTTTTACTGCTTCAACCTCCATATCTGATAATTGATAAAAGCTATTGTTTTGAAGCTCTATTGTCAATCAATTCTTAATCAGCTATTTCGTCAAATCACGTGTTTTTACAAGCTGCTACTCAAGAAATCATCGGACGAGAAGAAATATATATATCTCGTTATGAGTTGAAAACAACTAATTCGATGGTGGAAAAGACAAAATATCGTGAGCGCCATTTCGAATATTTTTAACAGGAAGTTGAAATCGTTCAAACTTGAAGAAATAATTTTCGGATTTTTTGTGTGATATTCTTGCATACGTTTACAGATTGTGACAAATTTTCATAGAAATTTATCAAGCAAATTCATCAATTTTGATTCATCCTTCAAATTCATCGATTCATCGATTCAAATTTGATTCATCAAACACACTTATAACATGATAACATGTTGTTGTTGTTGTTGTTGTTGTGAGTATTCTGAATTGACGAAAGATTAACTGATCTAACTAATCCAACCAATCTAATCGGACACAACCTATCCAACCTATCCCAAACTTATTTATGATACCGTAAAACTAAGATAATGTAATCTAAATCACCAGTTAATCTGTATAACAGTGAGGCTGTTTGTAAATAGCAACTTCGGATCCGAATCGGGATACAAAATGTCTCGAAATGCTTGCGTGTGACGACTTGATAGACGGAAGACCGTGAGCGCTGGGCGGAGATCGAGGGAACCTTGTGATCCTTCGACTTAATAGGACCACAATAATTATATATATATATATATATATATATATATATATTTTAATAACATCGAAACTTGATACAAAATCATTGTTCCCCTAGGCCAAGGATGAGAGTAGGATCGTTTGGACGGGGCACCACAAGGGCGATCTTACCATCCCATTTTATTATTATTTTAAATTAAAGCAATGAACTTTGACACCAGGTCTACGCTGTCTGTGACCACACATCTTCGCCGCAGATAAAAGTCTTCAGTTGTCGAAAGTCCGGAACACAATATAAACTTGTTTTTGCGATATATCCGGACACTACTAACTAAATTAAATTATACCAAATTATAAGTGGTGAGATTTACATCAATAAACAAAAAACAATAATTACAAGAGCGATAGCGAAAACCTCCATCCCACTCTTATGCCTGTGTTTTTTTTCTGTTTGTTTGTACCCACTTCACAGGTCGCAGAGTTTGACTGATCCAACTGGTCCGCATACTCATCTAACTTGGAAGTGTATAGTTTTGTGGTTATATCGGTTGGACCGTTTTTGAGAAATACCAAATCAAAGTTTCGAAACACCCCATAAGATTAGGCTGAGCAAGAAAATTTGAAAAACGAAATCTCTCCCAAAAAATTAATGTGGATTCACTGGATGTTAAAACACTTGAATGACATTATAACAGATTTGTATGCAATTCTGACCAGCTGTTTCGAAGGAAATAATTCAACCAATCTTTTTATTCTTGAGATTTTTTCTCCGAGGTGCACAGCATCCTATAGATTCGATACTCATCAAATGAAGTATATTTTATAATATTTTATATATGTCAAGGTGCGTCAAGTTTTTGACCATAATTGATATATATATATCTCGCCCATCTTAAACCAATATCTTCCGTTCGCGTAGTAATAATAACATATAGGTTTATAATAAAGCTGCACACTCCATATTTTGCTAGCAATAGAGAAGAAATGTTACTCTTAGAGCCTCACCTTCTCATCACCCAAACTGTAACATAAAGGTCGATCAACACTCCTATTTGATGGTGACCGATAACCAATCAGAAGCCATAATAAATTAATAATTAACATATATTTCTGACAACGTTCACTTCCTTAAACCATTCTGGTCTTCGAAGGTTTCCCTCATTTATTTCACACCAAATATTTCAAGATCAACATTAATTTTGGTGATAGAACAGGTTTTTACCCACATTGTCATTGTGACCAATCTAACGATCTTTCAAACAAAACCAAGGCACACAAGAAAATATATGAAAGTTCATTAACATTTTATTACAGGAAATAAGATCCTCATGGAAACATTTTTTCAAAACAAAGAATATAAGTTGGATATAATATCGAATATGGTGTACGGTCAGGTTTTGAACTAATTTCGTGTTAATCTTGAAAATAATTGGCAGTGTCAATAATTTCCTGAATGTTGTAAAACCTGTGAAGATTTCTTCTTATCCTTGTCCCTCTCCTCAACCCTCACCCTACCCCTCTCCGATCGCCCCTCTCGCCTCACCCAGCTTCACATATCCTATCATATTGCAACAAATGTCGTGAAGTTATGCGAACTTTGCTCTTCACACAGCTGGCACTTGGTCTAGGAACCATGCGAATTCGGTGCGGATAGACAACGTGATAGACCCTAGGGCGGATAGCACACACTATAATTAAGGGTTACGCATATCTTTCACAATAATATTGAGTAATTCATGCTTTATGCGATGTTTTGTGGTTTTGTTTCACGTACATAACAGTCCGTGACGAGGTAATAGAATTATCTGAAAAAATTGTGACATTGGAAACATTTTGAAACAATAGTTATACTCTATTTTTTTCGATTATCAACCAGATCTCTCGAACATAATCGGGAACATAGAAGTGGAAAAAGAAGGATACAAGAACATCCGCCAGGAATAAAATTTCCTCTTGCATCATCAGTCATCATAAATCATAACGGGTATTACTGTAACCTGTTCCACCGACATTTGGTCCAGTGATTGGAGACGTCGCCGATAGAGCCCAGCACAAACGACGACGCCGACGCTCCACATGTTGCCAATTAACACCGCTAGAGCGCAATTTAATCGTGTATTTACGAAACATTAGGTTCGCTTCAAATCTACTGAAAATGGTATTTTATAAATTGGTACAATTCTTTTAAAATTAGTATCGCTGTCTCTATTCGAGATATTTTCGCTTTTTTGGCCGATCTTACTCTAATAACCGAAACACTGATTTATAAACTCAAGTCGATTCGGTGAGGTATGAGAAAGAAAGAGAGAAAGAGAGAGAGAGAGAGAAAGAGAGAGAGAAAGAGAGAGAGAGAGAGAAAGAGAGAAATCGATGGCAGAAATATCGAGTATTATTCTTACACTTACGTGATCTGTCCAAATTCGATATTATGAAATTCGAAACAATATCATTTTCGACAAATATTGTCGGATTTTATTTTGTATTTGGTGAATTGGTATCTTGCAGAATTCAGGTTTTATGATCATTCAAATATGTGAAACCACAATGGATGGAACTTTTCGGCCTGTGTGGACTGGGGAAAAACTAAAATTAAAATGCCTATAAAACTGTAGTTTATAACCCACATGGTATTCGTACGTACAGCCAGCATGGTGCTATAATGGATGGGTAATATATCTTATCATAGTCCCTTATGGCTAATGTTTCGCGGGCTAACTTCCTCTTTTGTTTATTTCAGTCACAAAAAAATATATATACACATTCTATAAAAAGATCTACAAAGCCTATAAAAGGCTCGTCTGTAGGATTATAAATTATCAACCATATTTAACAAATACAACCATGATGTAAAGTGGTGACCAAAAAATAAATTATAGTACCCTTCTATATTTTGTTAACAGATATTGGCGAATAGTGACAAGAATAGTGCATAGTGGATGGTGGCAAGGAATGTTGATGGCCGTTCCCCAGCTATAAAGCGGACGTATTATTAGAGATTTCGTAATATTTCAGTATCGGGAATTTCAGGTTTAATCATAGTGTGTTGTGATTATTTGCCAATAAAGAAATGCAGAATGTTGAAGAAAGTGAATTATATAAGGTCTCAATTGAGAAGGACAAAGAAGTGATTCAAACAGGTGTGTGGGGAAGTTTGTTATTCTGAAAGAGATTCTTATTGAAAGTCGCAATTATTTTAAGCATTTCCGATTCTGCATAGAGAAACAGATGGACATGTCTACGTCACGACTCAGAAAAAGGTCCCGAACTTACACGACAAATAAATATATGAAAAATTCTGAAATTGAGATGTTGATTTCTGTTTTTTAATTCAATTATGGAAATAAATATCGTTATCATTCGTTAAAATCCAGTCTCAGAATTGTGACATCATTCAAAAGAAGTTGCCCCAATGCCAGGATCACGGTCGTTGATCTATTGAACAACTCACTGTCTAAGTCAACACACTCTTAGTAGGTAATGTTTTGATTTTATTTGGCGTGAAATAATAATAACAGATAGTAATCCCTAATTGATGGCGTATTCATAAGGTTGGTAGCGGTCAGTGCCATTCTAATAACTGTTATACTCTCGTGTTTCTATGACGTATTCATAGTAATCTATTGCTCTTTTATTTTAAACAGTTTTTTTAGATGTTTTTTTATAGTAGTTGAAGCTACAACTCGATTTGATTCACTGTGTACCGAGTACACATAGTGCAGTTACCCAGTAATTCAAACGCCTTGATGCAAGAAAAACAACACACCTCTCAAGGATGTATGAAATATATGGACCAAACAACTGATCACATTCCGAGTTTTATATTTGTAAAGCAAAAGAAAAAAGTTAAGTATTGAATGAATTCAATAGAATAGTGAACTCATACTAACCAACTGATACTAATACTCATTTTAATATTGTAGAAACTGTTTGATAAATCGTCAAACTCTTTTATAAAGTAGAATCTTAGAAGCACAAGGAGTGAAAATGGATTGACAATTAACTATTACAAATTACAATAAAATATCAGAAATCGTTATCATGTTTCGATTGTTAGAATCGATATTATTCACGTTTTAAGATTGAACTATCCATTCATGTATTCATTTCATATATTTATAAAGTGTTTAACGATGTAGTATAATGATATATGAGTTGAATTGGCGTCGGTGAATGGTGATTGAAATGATAGAGAGTTAAGTTGGAAGATTATTTCAAAAAGTATTTTGGGCAGCGGTAAGAAAGAAATTCACAATATTTCGGTATTAATTTCAACGACATTCAATGCGTCTTTTTCAGGATTCTCGATCCTGGTGGGAATCGAACCCCGGTCTCTCGATTGACGGTTCAGTGGGCTAGCTGCTGATGGACTCGACACGGTAAATTTCTAATAGAGATATCGATACTGATGCTGACAATTATTGTTTGCTTCACGACCCCACCAACAGCTAGGTTATACGGGGGTACGAATGAGCAGATGATTATGATTATGAAAGTGGTGATAGGTGAAAAGACGTTTACAAATACCCATGCCTCTTGCAGGACTCGAACCCACGCCCGACGGCAACCTCACTTTCTGATGTGAAGCCTCAACTGACTGAGCTACCGAGGGTGGCTGTTTTGTATTCGTTTTGTATGATTTGTATTTATATTATTCACGTGGAATGACATCGATTGTAGAAATGTACAGATCTAAAAATGTAGTTTTGACCATACATTTTTCAAAAATGATAAAAATACAAATTTGTACATATATTTTTTCATTCTCGAGTAAGTTACATGTATACAAAGACCTTTCGTAAGTACAGTTACAATTTTGTGCATGTAACTTTTATAGTTTGTGAAAAACAGGTATCGAAAAGGTGCACATTTCACGTTGTCGGAAATGGGCTTTCAATGTCCTTTGTTCAAACGATCTTGAATCTTCTTCACTGAGCTTAGATCTATGAAAATCTAATATAAATTTGGGGCATAATTTCAATTGGTACATTATCAGTAATTTCACAGATGATCTCGCTATTATCCCAGTAATTAAGCGAAACACAAGATAATTGACAAAATAGCTAACTGGTAGTTATAAAATTTCCACAATGCATCTTTAGATCATTGTCTTGATTCATCTTCAACTGGTTCTGTTTCGAAGGTCAGTCAAACAGCAAGAAAAGTGAGTAATTAAAAATGCCACTTTATTCTTAAGAAGATTTTGAGTGAGATTCGAGAAAGACAGGTTTAACAACATATGCTCGAATAAGAAGGAATTTAAATGAAAAAAGTGAAACGACACGACAATATGGATCTGAGAATAATTAAAGTATATATCATTCTGATATGTTGAATATATGATTATAAACCAACGCGCAAATAAGATATGGGCGTTTTCTCGAATGTCAAATACAACGCACATCATCCTATTCTATATTTAACTCCAGTCAGAAATCATTGATACAAATACTCGAAAAATACGATTTCTATAATTGTACACTGTATATGTTCGATGAAATAAAATAAATATAATACAATACAATTGATACAATACATGAGTAGTCCTAAGATGGACCCTTGTGGTACTCCTGTGATAATTTGCACATCATTTCATGAATATTTTTCGGGGTGCAGGCACGGTGCTTAAAGAAATGAAGAAATTTATCTACACTATTCTATTATATGTTCACGAACCAGTATAATTGAATGAAAAGTATATCAACTCCTAGATAATTTATGTTCTTTGATTTATATGCCATCCAATTTTTGTGAATTCAATCAGTTAACAAATGATTTTTCAAAGAATTTAATCCCACTCTTAGTATTCATTGACAGATCATCTTGAAATGTATTGAATTTACAAAATAGAATGTAATATTAATTGATGAATATCAAATTATCTTGGAGTGTTGATGTACTCATTCAAATTCACTGGTTCGCGAACATGGAAAAAATGGTAGAGATTAAGTTCTCTATTTTATGAGCATAGTACATTTACCTCCTCAACACTTTTGTCATCACAATTAGTCATCTCAACTTGTAGCCTGTCTGTTGAATAAAACCTTTCAAGTATCAGCCAACCCTCTCACATGACATACAAAATTAATTTCCAGATATACATCGCCTGACATGATCAAATCCTCCAAACAGGTCACATCTTCACCTATTTCTCGCTCATTCATCAACGCACATACGTCGTTCCCCTACTAATGTACAACACTGAAGAAGTATGATGATTGGAACATTTTTTCCCGATACAAACAAGCACCAAAATAGACCTACTTCCAATTTCAATTTCGAACCGATTTTCTGTTGAACGTAGCCTATATATTATTTGCTAGCATACTATGGTGTTGTCGGCCGTACATTGTACGCTTGCGAGTGATTAATAATATCACCGTATTAGGTAATGGAAAGGGGAGAGGGGAGGGGGATAGGAAGGGTTGTAGGTGCGAAATGACGGTGAGGGGGAAGCGGGGAGGGGGCAGCTGAGTTGGTTCTCACGTTCGAAAAGTAAAAATAAGAAAAATAGCACCCCGTTACCGGATTGCTTAAATGTGAAGAAGGGGTTAACAAAATATGGGTGGGTAATATATTTTCATTCTGACATAATTGATTTTTTCTATTATTTATATAGGATTTATAGCGGGATACAGTAAATAGATGTATTAACTTATATTAAACTCATTGATTATTGTTTGCTCAACGACCCCACCAACAGCTAGGTTATACTAAACTTATATTAGACGCATTGAGTTATTGTTTGCTTAACAGACCCCACCAACAGCTAGGTTATACAGGTACAATGAGTAGGTGATGATGGAACGTACGAAGTGATGATAAGTTAATGAAAATTAAAAAAAAAAACCTACAATAAAATAACTCCAATGATGATTGTATACCACACACGTACAGTACGACGTATGGTCACAAAAAGCGCAATCATGGTGTCAAAGTTCATTGTTTTACATTCAAAATAACTGAAATGGGGTAGTAAGATCACCCTTGTGGTGCCCCACAAGATGATCCTACTCTCATCCATAGTCTTGATTGGGGAACAATGAAATTTTGCTTCAAGTTCCGATGTTGATAAAAAAGTATGGAAAAAATCATCAGAAAAATCGTGAGGTACACATAAAGTGGTTCGATTAGGCGACATTGATATACATCCTTGAAGTAATTTTCTCAAATTATACGTATTAAACTGGTAGACGATGTTCGCACATACACAGTAACGTCCAGTTGAAAAATGCATCATCAAACATGCGTAAAATTATTGTAAATGAACATTACAATTTCGTGGAATAAAGCCATAGGCCAAATTCGAATTTCCTTCAAATTATTCAGACTTGATATTTATTTATAATCTTTATTATTCGTCTGCATAAAACGTTAGTAGAGCCGTAGACAAGTCAACTTATTGTGACTTTGCAGGTCTACAAAATTGTACCCAAGTCTATGTAAAAACAAGAATAAAAATCCATACAAAAAAATCGTTGTGACTGAGTTCCCGCATCTCATGCAAGGTCTCCCACTTTTCATGTAAACCTGCATAACAATTTATACGCATTAGAATCCTTTTCCAACATTAATGCAATACCAGTTTTAATGTTCGAATCCAGTTTTGCCGTTTCAACAACGAGTTCATGATCAGATAAAACATTCGAAAATATAAATTAACATAAAAATCATCTAAAGTGTTAATAGATTTCATGTTTCCTTTCTAAGGTGCGCGACATTGCATACCAGTACCAAGTTCAGTCATGATGTCCGTCAAAAGATAATCAACAAGCTAAAACACTTGGGAAACAAGTTGTCGATGACGAATTAAGACATAAAATAGAATATAATTACATGTTTGAATATAATAAGACACATTTTCATTTTCGTTTAATAATTATACTTAATACTTAGCACGTGAACTGTAATGTGTATTTTTATATGATTTAATATCGAAAGATAGATGTAATAACTTATAACCAGTACCTAAACATTTCAACCTTGTAGGAATGAATATGCGAGAAGGTGGTTTATTAGTACAGATTGGATAGAACATGTTTGGAACTTCTTTTCGGAAATGCATCATGATCAATATCTCTAACTTGTACTTACAGAAAAGGTGGGTCAATTAAGTTGACATCAACTATTTTTGAACATACCGAGTAATAAAATGTAACAGGACCATAAACTGTCTGCTCCAGAGTGGAGACTTGTCTCGTATTTGTAAATAATTATGCTGTTTTTTATATTAATTTGTTCACGGATGGTCGTGCAATAATCTATTCTCATTGAAACTATCATTAAAGGACATTACAACACTGAAACTAGATTTTAATGAAAAATGACGTCAATATTTCTCCAATTTTAGAGAAAACACAAAAAAAATCTTCTATTCAGGAATTTTAGTTACATTACCGGTACGTAAAATTGATAATAAATAGCAAAATGAAGATAATAAAAATACCTGATAATTTAATTTCTGTTCTATTTGATCTTACGAATAAGAATCAACGTCATCTCTGAATTAAACACAAATTTAAACGTAAAACAACTTCGCTAAATGTGTGTGTGTTTGGACCACACCTAGTACATGTCCATGTCTAGTAATTAATGGACATACATAAACTGTAGATCACCTGCAAAAAGCAGGAATGGCAGAGGGGTGGGGGAGGGGGGATGGGGTAGGTGGATGGTGAGAAGTGATGTAAATTTGAATGAAAATGAATTAATGTTTGTATTTGTTTCCATTTTTTTATATCTAGTTTTACGATGTACTGTACTGATGACTACGATGTACGATTATTATACTCATGATATACTATTGTTACAATATTTAAGTGTGTGTTGTGTGAATTTGGCTGAGGTTTTCCACCCCTGATCTTATGAGTGTTAAGTGGCACTCGCTGCAGGTGTGTGAACCTAGCGCCACGAGAGCGTTGCAGTCAAATAAGTATCTATCAACGTCAGAGCTTGTAGCCTACTACACGACACCCGACTGTGATTTATCACTACCAACATAACTCATGCTTATTCAAATCAAGTCCCACATTCGAACGATTAGCGAAAAGTGCAGTCTAATTTCTCACATACATTTGCTGTAGGTAACGGTCTAACGTTTTTTTCGACAAGTTTTTCCAAAATTTTCTCTTTTTTTTTTTTTTCATATATTTAATTCACTATTTTACTATTGATTCACCAATGGTTAACCGAAAATTAGATACATTTCTGTCTGTGGGTTTACCTTAATGCTAATTATTTACTGGTTTTCGTGTATGTAACGGAATTTTCAAATTTTTAATATAGGCCTACTGTTTTAACCTTGATACATCAATATATAACGAAATATTTGAATATTGATAAAGAAATATATAGCTGAATATAAATTTGTGTGGGTGGGTTACCCTTAATGTACCACTTCACGATAGCGGTTGCTGGTAGCAGATGATTGGGCGAGGAATATATCCATATGGAGTAATACAATGCAAATATTTGCTTATTTTCATTTCAAGAAGACATAGAAATCTTTTTATAGACATTGAGTTATTGATCAATGCCCTGATAACCTGATAACCCTGACCACAACCTGTTGTCAACAATCGAAGTCAGATTCGATATTTTACACATTTTAAGTGATAATGAAAGCTGTTTTTATTTCTTGAGCACCATTCTTATACCGTTGTTGCACCATGAACCACTTGAAATTACAAGCATTATTCGTCGCATTCGTTTTAATTGGTGAGACTTCAAACTGGGACGGAGTATCAATAAATATTTTAGTATGTGTGAAATATATTAAATATATACCTATATTCACAAAAGAAGAAGGTCGTCGGCCAGTAAAACAAGCACTAATATTCGGTTTAAATGTGAAATGTTGAAAATTTTCCAAGTCCCTAAACTGGGAAAAGTCCGGCGTTCGGGCATTTGGCGCAAACAGATTCTAAAAGGGGGGATTCGTCGGACTTATAATTGTTTTGCTCGATTAAAATCGAAAAAGTATATATAAGGGGGTAGTGGGTCTCGAGAGCCGATGGCTAGGGAGAATCACTGCTTTTACGGCGTTGGCGGGAGTTGAGCCAACAGATGCCGGTTAACCCCCGAAGTCCCGCACTTGGTATTTGTTAGAGTACTTCTACAGTGCGGGACCGAAAACAGTTGGCGCGCGGAGAGCCACGAGCTCCCGCGAAGGACTTGTGCTCTGGGAGAAAGTCAGAGTGAGGCGATTGTGAGAATCGCTTGGCGTGAGTTGAGGCAACAGATGCCGGTTAAATCTCTAGTGCCGCACAATTGCAAATTGATCCGAGTGCGGGCCGAGATCCGCTTGGCGGGCGGAGAGCCTTGAGCTCGGGCGAAGGACTTGTACTTTGAGGAAAAGTCAGAGTGAGGCGATCTTGAGAATCGCTTGGCGGGAGTTGAGGATACAGATGCCGGCTAATTCCCGAGCTTCTGAAAAAATGTGAAATGTCGAAACTTTTACAAGTCCCCGAACTGAAAAAGTGCGGAACTGAGAGCAGTTGGCGCGCGGAGAGCCATCAACTCACGCGAAGGACTTGTGCTCTGGGAAAAAGTTAGAGTGAGAGACAATCTTGAGAATCGCTTGGCCGGAGTTGAGGCTACAGATGCCGGTTAAAGTCCGAGCTTGGGAAAAATGTGAATTGTCAGAAATTTCCCCAAAGTCCCTAAACTGGCAGAGTGCGGGACTGAGAGCAGTTGGCGGGCGGAGAGCCATGAGCTCCCGCGAAGGACTTGTACTTTGAGGAAAAGTCAGAGTGAGGAAATCTTGAAATCCTCTTGGCGGGAGTTGAAGCAACAGATGCCGGTTAAAGTCCGAGCTTGAGAAAAATGAAAAAAGACTTGTGCTTTCTGAAAAAGTCAGAGTAAGGAAATCTTGAAATCCGCTTGGCGGGAGTTGTAGCAATAGATGCCGGCTAAATCCCGGGCTTGGGAAAAATGTGAAATGTCGAAAATTTTCCAAGTCCCTAAACTGGGAAAAGTCCGGCGTTCGGGCATTTGGCGCAAACAGATTCTAAAAGGGGGGATTCGTCGGACTTATAATTGTTTTGCTCGATTAAAATCGAAAAAGTATATATAAGGGGGTAGTGGGTCTCGAGAGCCGATGGCTAGGGAGATTCACTGCTTTTACGGCGTTGGCGGGAGTTGAGCCAACAGATGCCGGTTAAATCCTCGATTGCCGCACATTGGCATTTTGAGTATCTAAGTGCGGGACCGAAACATGTTGCGCGCGGAGAGCCATCATCTCCCGCGAAGGACTTGTGCTCTGGGAGAAAGTCAGAGTGAGGCGATCTTGAGAATCGCTTGGCGGGAGTTGTGGCAACAGATGCCGGCTAAATCCCGAGCTTGGGAAAAATGTAAATTATTGTAAATTTTACAAGTCCCCAAATTGGAGAAGTACGGAACTGAGATCCGCGGAGAGCTATGAGCTCCCGCGATGGACTTGTGCAATCGATTGAATGTACCTTCATTTTGATACCACACACAACTCTGTGAAAAATTTTCCAAAGAAAATCGTGAGTTTTCTCACACCCATCTGCGGGAGGAAGTGTTCAAGAATTTTTTTCCGGAGAACCAGACATTGCATCGAGACAAAATAAGAATTTTCCGCAATCAATTGGATGTACCTTCATTTCGATACCACACACGGCTTCGACAAAAATTTTCCAGAGAAAATCGTAAATTTTCCGACACCCGATCTGCAGGGGGTTGTTCAAAACATGTTTGCCGGAGAACCATACTTCGGATCGGGCCAAATTTAGAAGTTTGCGCAATCGATTGAATGTACATTCATTTTGATACCAAACACGACTCTGTGAAAAAAAAAATCGAAGAAAATCATAGATTTTCCTATACTCCTCTGCAGGAGGGGGTTTTCAAGATTCTTTTCCGGAAAACCATACATTGAATCGGGACGAAGTAGAAATTTTCCGCAATCAATTGAATGAACCTTCATTTCGATACCTTACACGGCCCTGTGAAAAAATTTTCAAAGAAAATCGTAAGTTTTCCCACACCCCTTTGCGAGAGGGGGTGTTCAAGATTTTTTTTTCGGAGAACCAGACATTGGATCGGGACGAAATAGAAATGTTTCGCAATCAATTGAATGAACCTTTATTTCGATACCACACACGGCTCTGTGAAAAATTTTCCAAAGAAAATCGTAAATTTTACGACACCCGATCTGCAGGGGGTTGTTCAAAACATGTTTGCCGGAGAACCATACATTGGATCGTGCTGAAAATAGAATTTCATGTAATCATTTGAATGTATCCCCATTTCGATACCACACGGCTGTATTAAAAATTTTCCAAAGAAAATCGTAAATTTTCCGACACTCGATCTGCAGGGGGTTGTTCAAAACATGTTTGCCGGAGAACCATACATTGGATCGGGCCAAAGTTGAAATATTTTGCAATCGATTGAATGTACCTTCATTTTGATACCACACACGACTCTGTGAAAAATGTTTCAGAGAAAATCGTAAATTTTCCGACACCCCTCTGCGGGAGCGGTTGTCCAAGATTTGTTTTACGAAGAACCAGACATTGGTTCGGGACGAAATAGGAATTTTTCATGATCAATTGAATGTACCTCCATTTTGATACCACACACGACTCTGTGAAAAATTTACCAAAGAAAATCGTAAATTTTCCGACACCCGATCTGCAGGGGTTTTTTCAAAACATGTTTGTTGGAGAACCATACATGGGATCGGGCCAAAATTAGAATTTGTCGCATTAGATTGAATGTACCTTCATGTTGATACCACACACGACTCTGTGAAAAATTTGAGAAATTATAAGATCATGTAATTATCAAGGTTACGTGAATATAAGTACATACAAGAGTAACAGCACGCGTAGGAAAATATCAGTTTTCTCATCGAATTTAAACATCTTTTTCTCATCTTTTTTTGGATAATCAGAAGAGTATCTCCAACTTGATGACTAGATAGTGATTGGATTATTTCAAACTTCACCCCAATGAAAATTCATGATTGCTAGATTGAAAAGTATGTTTGTTTGTTTGTTTATTATTTTGTTACAAATTGTTCGTACAGGTGGTAACATCTAAATACTAATTTTACTTAAATTACTTATTACTTACTTACTAAATTACTTCAATTTTTTTGTTATATTATGCTACCTACCTTCATTCTGAAATGATCAATTTTATTTTTTCTCTCCTCAAATATACTTCTTTTCAGGCCATTCGGATTCCATTCCATTCTATTTAGGCCATTCCATTTCATGTTATCTTGAAACTGATACAATTAACAGAAATGTGTCATATTTATTTGAAGAGCATTACATTCTCTCGGAATTCATATACTTTTTATAAAAATGACACTGGTTAGTGAATTGTAAAGATGAATTCCTCCATTTTCATAGGCACAGTGCATGCTAACGAACAATGGTGCAATGGAGTGCCCATTGCACCGAAATATTGATTGCCATAACATTCGAAATTGAAAATTCCGTCGGTACTCTGTGTATACAGTTCTACTGAGGATTGGTCTGAATTATTTGAGTCACAAACTCTCAAACATGCCAATAGCCTGTCAATAACCTGTCAATTACCTGTCAATTACCTGCCAATTGCCGAACCAGGTGAAAATAACATATTCATGTTAATTCCTGGCAATTGCTCCGACATATGCCCCCCGCATATAAAAACATGAGGCTAGGCAAATTCCGTAGAGTTTGACTGGCCCGTACTTCATTGATACAACTACAGTATATAAAGAGTAAGTATACAAATAGACCCTATGTATACAAATATGTATACAAGAAATACGTGTTTATAATTTATATTATCTGCAACTTTAATAAAAAATCCCGTATGCTAAATTTACGTTAGTGGTTAGATCTTGAAACTATGAAAAAACTTGTGAAATAAAGTCTGTGCAGAGTGAATGAATGAACAAATATATGTAATGTACTTTTAAAACCGTCATAAATTATTCAGCAACTAGATTTACTCGATCGAGTCTTGAAATAATGTTTTCGTACTATACGTGTATCCACGAAAGAAGCTTACGAGCGACCGTTCCCCCATCTTATACCACTAACACACTGTCAGTTCGAGCCTTTATCTGTTTGATTCAAAGTTTACACACAAACCACTATGACGGCTAGCATAATGCTAGTATAAAATATAAAACACGAACGCTAAATTTATTCTGGTAGGTAGTTTGATCTTGAAATTGAAAAAACAAATATATCGAATCAACTTTATAAAAAGGAAATGAGAGGATACATGTATGTGATATTTACTTTTGAAATCGTCATCAATTATACCACAACTGGATTGGCTCGTGTTTCAAAGAAGGTTACGAGCGACCGTCCCCTCTATCTCACACCACTAACGCACTATCGTTTCGGTCTTTCATCTGTCATTAACACGAGTATACTCACAAACTATACTAACACGTAAACCCTAGTACTCGTAACCCGAAATCATGAATTACGAATAGAAGTCTAATTAAGGTGGTTCATGCACGATGCTTATTAAAATAGAGAAATTCACCTCCACTGATTTTTTTTATATGTTCAAAACTCAGTGTAGTTGAATGAAAAATTCACATCTCTAAGATAATTTTATGTTCTTTAATTATTATGAAATTCTATTTCAGTGAATTCAATCAGTTTTAAGATAATACGTCAATGAATAGAAAGAATGTTATGAAATTCATTGACGTATTATCTCAAAACTGATTGAATTCACAAGAATAAAATGTTATATTAATTAAAGAGCATAAAATTATCTCGGAGATGTGAACTTTTCATTCAATTACAGTTCATTTTTGAAAATGGAGAAAAATAGTAAAGATAAATTTCTCAATTTGTGTAAGCACCGTGCACGCACCCCCTTAAGTTAGAACTAGCGAGTAACGTATACGAGAGAGGAAATTGAATTAACGTGGACTTAGACACATACACCCAGCATGCATACATTATGTGACAATGCAACGTTATCAGACATGCACAAGGATAACTGGATTCCGTATTGGAAAGAGAGAACAAATTATTTATACAAGTGTCCTATCCTGTATTTAGAGCCATGTGTAACCGTCGACAAAATATATAAAGTGATGGACATTGTATTGTTAATGGAGCACAAATGGAGAAACATAAACTATATCCTTCTGTTTCTAACCCTCCCAACTATTTAATCAATTCTAATATGGAATGTTGGAATAAACTAAACAATACTTAAAAATGCACTTTCTCCAGAGAAATATATAGATATGAAATACATATATATATATATATATATATATATATATATATATATAATATATATAGACCTATATATGAGAATAGGCGATGGTCTTACATTTTATTGCTAGGTCGTAATCATTGACATTGCTACAAGTTTTCGGCAATCTCGGTTTCATCTCGATCCGAATCGGTAACCAAACCGTCATGTCAATCTTCATCTCATTTTCTTTTGCTACATTGACTTCATGATCAGTTCGTTTTTTCACTGTTGGCATCACGGAAATTGTAAAAGAACACGCTCTCAAGCTTTGATCTCACATTTACATTTAGTCGCATTGTCTTCCTGTACCGACAGAGCAGCCGGGACCAAATAAGTCGGAGGTATGCTAATTTTATTATTATTTTTTTTTCACCAAGGTCCTTAACAAAGTCCGCCTTCAGATTTGATATGTACATGCATCGAAAGTGAATTCACATTTTTTTCATACACAGGAAAACGCAGCATGTGTTGTAGGATGAGCGAGATATTTGTATGAAATATATTGGAAAGTTATATTCACACCTTGTTTTTGAAACTATATCAAGCACCGCCGTCTCAATGCGTTGTACGATGAGAGATATTTATATGAAATATAATGGAAAGCTATATACACCTTGTTTTTGAAAGTAACAAGTCACCGTCCTCTTAACAGTAATTCTTGTTCATGTTTTTTTTCTATTATTCCATGCATAATCATTTACCTATCATTTATTTTTTTTCACAAATTTAACGACGTTTCCGATAGGTACTGTATCCCGATGCTGTTATGTTTGGTAAATCAAACACCTAATTCGCTATAATCAATTCACTTGTTCATACAATACAATATTCACTTTCATCTTTCTTATTAGTTTTATGGTTGTTTATATACAACCACCTCCCTTCAATTGTTATTATGCAGCTTATTATTCCATTCAGAGAGTACTTTTTTACTTTACCGCCCATCCCATTAAAAAAGGTCTAAAAATGTAAACATATGAGAGTAATTGCTTGAATAAGGTTAACATGTGATTCACACCTTTCCTCAACAACCTGTTACCGCAATGTCCTTGACAATCTGAGTTGACCCTGCTTTGCACTCGTTTTGCTTAATTTTGTTTTTGTAACATTCTGTTTTATCAATCTTATTTTGTTTTATTTTCGATAAGCATAGGTGTTCATCATTGTCTCAATGATAAAATTGGTAAAAAAATATTCTTGAGTTATAAGAGTCCTTGATATTTTCATGGACTTGATCGATTGAAAGATTTAATTGTGAGATTATTTAGTGTAAAAAGCACTTTTAGTATGATCACCTTGTTTACAAAATTATGTGGAGTAAAAAATACATTACAGACTCAGAAGTCATGATATACAACAAGAAAAGTACTATAGTACAATAAAAATATTATATATATATATATTCATAAATCAGTATTTGTAATGAGTTTATTGACGCGATATAATGATAGGTAAGATTCTTTTCCTAGTTGATATATAGCCTATATAATATACATCATATCATGTTGATTTCTTTTGAATTTGGGTTGGCGAGAAAAAACAATAGATGGATGTTTCTGCAGAATGAAATCTGTAAAGTCCAGTCATTTTATTTATATATATATATATATATATATATATATATATATATATATATATATATATATATATGTATATATATATATATATATATATATATATATATATATATATATATATATATATATATATATGGATATATGGATATATATAATATATATAATCATATATATATATATATATATATATATATATATATATATATATATATATATATATACATATATATAGAACTCGATTATGAATTGGTGCCGAATAAAGTGGATGGGTCATGATATGATACTGCTCTTCCTTTACCTCCTGCCATTCTGTATTCTTAGAGCCCAACTAAATCACATACGCAGTATGAAACAAGTTTCAATAATTAATTACATGGGGTGGCCAAGATTCATTCTAACCAGACGATCCGACCTTCGCATCCCTATATTTTTATCAAATGTCAAATTATCTATCTGTATACTAATTAATAATAACGAGAAACACATTTTAAATTTGAAGTGAATTCGGTTGAGAGAAACTATTAATCATGTTTTCGTATTTTACAAAGTCTTGTCATAACGAATTCCTAAACTTCTTCTAAACTTGGGTGTAGTTGATATCAGGAAATTTGAGATTTTTCGAGGACATTACAATAAGTCAAGATTAAACACATTTTATTACGATCAAAATGCATGCATGTGATTGTGATTTATCTAGTAGACAAAGAATTATAATTGATGCACATTCTGTTATTTTGCTGTCACAGCCAATGCGTGCAAAACAAGGTCTTATATATTGGTTATGTTTTGTATACTATAGATACACGCTTGCAAGAATGATCAACAATGCATCATGCACACCTTATACGAGTAATGTCTAGGATAGTTTTATTTATGGTACATGACAGATATTCGAAACTTAGAATCACTTCCAAGATTGTACTGGTTGTCAAAGAATAAAGAAAACGACACGATAAAGTGATACCAACAGACTTCATCATAATATAGAGAAGGTGTACCGACTCCCATACTGATAGCATGGCAGTTATTTGTGCTTTCTTGGGGACAAATCAGAGCCAACGGTCCAATTTGCCTGTCGCGATTTAGCGGATTCCCTTGTGAACTAGATGTGAAAAAGATTGGCTACGGTACATACTGGTGATATTGTTGAACTTACAAAATCTATTATTTTCGTGCAAAACAAACGCCACGTCTCTAACATAATCATTCTGAACCATGTATAGCATTGTTGAGCATAGTTGTATGTATATGGTTCGATATAAAAGTGATAGTTGCGCTACAGGCAAGTGGGACCATGTACTCAGATTCTGACTCCGGAAATATTCTATTTGGAAGACGTGAAACTTCGTATGTAACTTCCAATTACATTGTATATAAAAATGTTCCGCTCATCTTACAACGCATATGCCACGTTTTAATGGTTGAGAATAATATTTGTTCTAACAATTGTTTATAACCACAATAAAAATTCGCCCATGAATGTACATCTGAATACTTGTAGAAAACACAAACTCTTCATGGGTAACATAAACGTATATGATACTATACACATTTGTGCATGTCATATTTCAGGTCTCAATCGAGGTCTCAATGGATTTACATCCTTTTATATCCATTATATCCTACTATGGATGGATTAACATAAAATTATATACAATTATCTTCAATCCATGGTCACCTTGATGTTCATATTTGTTGCACCTCCGGAATTTAAGGCGTTATTCAGCAAATGGCTCTGCAATGAAATATCTACTCTCAAAGAATCAAAACGGATGCAAATGATTTATCTAAATGATGAAGAATTGCCATCTCATTTCACACATCCCTATAACTGGTTATACTTCCCAGCGATATTTAGTGTATTCTTTACTTTGGCAAAATGAATGTGGGAATAACACGTCATAATAATATATTGTAATGCTGATTAATATATTAATGTTCGCAGTCATTCGTAGCTCATCCAACGCACAGATTTGTGAACTGGTCACCGTTGGGTGTGGGATCGAGTTCCGCATAGGGCACTGGTTTTAATAGACGTCCTTTCACTTATCATCAATTCACAGTTGAAGAGTAGAGTAGGCCTACTTCAGTGAATCTGATTGCAATATCTTCAAAACAACTGTACGGATAAATTTGATAACATTTGTCAATAACCAACTCATTGTTGAAGACAAACTGCCACTAATTTTAATAAAACACAATTTGATTGGCTACTGAAAAACCGCGTGGGACCTGATACTTTTTCTTCACCCAAGATATGAAAACAAGTTCCTCTTGAATAGAGAAAGAGAAGAAGAACCAATAACGTCGGCATATAAATGAAATTATATCAGACAAACGCAATTTCTTGTTAGAAGATATATTTTACACTGTTCACAAACCACGGAAGTATCTCCTGCTAAACTTTGTACCAAATGAATAGTCAGATTGGCACACCAGATCGCGCGTGCTATTGGATACAGAAAACGGTCGATTAGCACCGTCAACCAATCGGGAATAGAGTATTGAAAGAATTGCAATAACTGCGGAAGAAAAGTAATAATATGGTTGTTCTTTCCTAATCTAATAAAAACTGAATTGAAAATTCACTACAATTTGCAATGATTTCTAACGAGGTAGACTTATGCCTGACGATAGTGTAAACGTTTACATGGATGAGAAGAAATGGGAGAGTACGATGAAGACTTGGTACAGTTATTCTGTCTGAAATTCGATTCAATACTATATATTTACACACACACACACATATATATATATATATATATATATATATATATATATATATATATATATATATATATATATATATATATATATATATATATATACATATATATGATATGGAAAAATTTATGATTTTCTTTGGAAAATTTTTGTCGAAGCCGTGTAGGGTATCGAAATGAAGGTACATTCAATTGATTGCGAAAAATCTTAATTTCGGCCCGATCCAATGTCTGGTTCTCCGGCAAAAAATTCTTGAAAACCCCCTCCCGCACAAGGGTATAGGAAAATAAATGATTTTCTTCGGAAAATTTTTGTCGAAGCCGTGTGTACTATCAAAATGAAGGTTCAATCGATTGATTGCAAAAAAACTCTATTTCAGCCCGATCCAATGTTTGCTTCTCCGCCAAACAGTTTTTGAACAACCCCCCGCAGACCGAGTGTCGGAAAATTTATGATTTTCTCTGGAAAATTTTTGTCGAAGCCGTGTTTGGTATCAAAATGAAGGCACATTCAATTGATTGCATAAAATTCTAATTTCAGTTTGATCCAATGTTTGGTTCTTCAGCAAACAGTTTTTGAACAACCCCCAGCAGATCGGGTGTCGGAAAATTTATGATTTTTTTGGAAAATTTTACAGAGCCGTATGTGGTATCAAAATGAAGGTACATTCAATTGATTGCATAAAATTTCAATTGAAGCCCGATCCAATGTTTGGTTCTTCGCCAAACAGTTTTTGAACAACCCCTCGCAGATCGGGTGTCGGAAAATTTACGATTTTCTTTGGAGAATTTTTTACAGAGCCGTGTCTGGTATCAAAATGAAGGTACATTCAA
Source organism: Brachyptera putata (assembly GCA_907164805.1). Lineage (NCBI taxonomy): Eukaryota > Metazoa > Arthropoda > Insecta > Plecoptera > Taeniopterygidae > Brachyptera > Brachyptera putata. The sequence goes on along the minus strand of OU015470.1, from coordinate 19,929,025 downwards.
TTGATTGCGAAAAATTCCAATTTCAGCCCGATCCAATGTTTGGTTCTTCGCCAAAGAGGTTTTGAACAACCCCTCGTAGATCGGGTGTCGGAACATTTATGATTTTCTTTGGAAAATTTCTCACAGAGCCGTGTGTGGTATCAAAATAACGTGACATTCAATTTATTGCAACAAATTCTAACTTCAGTCCGATACAATGTTTGGCTCTTCGCCAAACAGTTTTTGAACAACCCCCCGCAGATCGGGTGTCGGAAAATTTATGATTTTCTTCGGAAAATTTTTTACAGAGCCGTGTGTGGTATCAAAATGAAGGTATATTCAATTGATTGCAAAAAATTCCAATTTCAGCCAAATCCAATGTTTGGTTCTCCGCCAAACAGTTTATGGACAACCCCCTGCAGATCGGGTGTCGGAAAATTATGATTTCTTTTGGAAAATTTTTCACAGAGCCGTGTGTGGTATCAAAATAACGAGACATTCAATTCATTGCATAAAATTATAATTTCAGCCCGGTCAAATGTTTGGTTTCTCGCTAAACAGGTTTGAACAACCCCCCGCAGATCGGGTGTCGGAAAATTCATGATTTTCTTTGGAAAATTTTTCACAGAGCCGTGTGTGATATCACAATTAAGGTAAATTCAATCGATTGCAAAAAATTCTAATTTGAGCCCGATCCAATGTTTGATTCTCCGCCAAAGAGGTTTTGAACAACCCCCCGCAGATCGGGTGTCGGAAAATTTATGATTTTATTTGAAATTTTTCTCACAGAGCCGTATGTGGTATCAAAATGAAGGTACATTCAATTGATTGCAAAAAATTCTAATTTCAGCCAAATCCAATGTTTGGTTCTTCGGCAAACAGTTTTTGAACAACCCCCCGCAGATCGGGTGTCGGAAAATTTACGATTTTCTTCGGATTTTTTTTGTCGAAGCCGTGTATGGTATCAAAATGAAGATACATTTCATTGATTGCGGAAAATTTCAATTTCAGCCCGATCCAATGTTTGGTTCTCCGCCAAAGGAATTTTGAAAAAAAAACGCAGATCGAGTGTCGGAAAATTTATGATTTCCTTTGAATTTTTTTAACAGAGCCGTGTTGGTATCAAATTGAAGGTTCATTCAATTGATTGCGAAAAATTTCAATTTCGGCTCGATCCAATGTCTGGTTTTTCGCCAAACAGTTTTGAACAACCCCCCGCAGATCGGGTGTCGGAAAATTTATGATTTTCTTTTGAAATTTTTTTCACAGAGCCGTGTGTGGTATCAAATGAAGATACATTCAATCGATTGCATAAATTGTATCGCATAAAATCCCAATTTCAGCCCGATTCAATGTATGGTTCTCCGGCAAACAGGTTTTGAACAATCCCCCGCAGATCGAGTGTCGGAAAATTTATGATTCTCTTCGGAAAATTTTTCACAGAGCCGTGTGTGGTATCAAAATGAAGATACATTCAATTGATTGCAAAAAATTCTAATTTCAGCCCGATCCAATGTTTGGTTCTCCGCCAAACAGTTTTTGAACAACCCCCTGCAGATCGGGTGTCGGAAAATTTATGATTTTCTCTGGAAAATTTTTGTCGAAGCCGTGTTTGGTATCGAAATGAAGGTACATTCAATCGATTGCAAAAAAATTGCATAATTTTGTACCGATCCAATGTTTGGTTTTTCGGCAAAAAAAATCTTGAAAACTCCCTCTCGCAGAGGGGTATAGGAAAATCTATGATTTTCTTTGGAAATTTTTTGTCGAAGCCTTGTGTGGTATCAAAATGAAGATACATTCAATTGATTGCGAAAAATTTCAATTTTGGCCCGATCCAATGTTTGGTTCTCCGGCAAAAAAATTCTTGAAAACCCCCTCCCGCAGAGGGGTATAGGATAATTTATGATTTTCTTTGGAAAATTTTTGTCGAAGCCGTGTGTAGTATCAAAATGAAGGTACATTCAATTGATTGCGTAAAAACTCTATTTCAGCCCGATCCAATGTTTGGTTCTCCGGCAAACAGTTTTTAAACAACCCCCCGCAGATCGAGTGACGGAAAATTCATGATTTCCTCTGGAAAATTTTTGTCGAAGCCGTGTGTGGTATCGAAATGAAGGTACATTCAATTGATTGCAAAAAATTTCAATTTTGGCCCGATCCAATGTTTGGTTCTCCGGCAAAAATTTTGAAAACCCCCTCCCGCAGAGGGGTACCGTATATATATATATACATATATATATATATTCATAACACTAACAACCCTAACAACAGCAGTAGGCCTTCTCAAGGGTTGTTATTGATATCATAACCAGTGAGCTCATGCAGAAAAGTCACGTAATTATGATTCAATATTATCTTTCCTCTGAACCGTATCTTGCACATGAATTGTTATCATTCCTACAAAATACAAAGAAAACTTTGTGTGTTTAGTGTTTACTTATTGCAAAAACTGCATTCTGGTGCAAACACAAGAACAATGGTAGATACAATGTTGTTTTTTATTTTCTTGATGATCGCACGGTTAATATAGAAGATTACTCCGGGGAATCTAGGATGCGCGGTAAATGAATTCCTAGCATTCTATCAGATAGAAAAAAGTTGAATACAATATGTGCAGCATGTGGTTTGTAGTTGGTGGTGACAGTAAGGAATGTGGTGACGCCCAAACATGAAACCAAATACCCATTTAGATAATTTATTGTTTTCAAATGTTAGAGAACATAGTAGTACCGTAGTCGTAATTTCTGTAGATACTTCCGAACAATTCAAGATGTAAAAATTCTGATCTGAGTCAATATCGAGGAGAATTTTCAAATAACTTCTATATAATGTTGAATACTTTCAAATATGAACTAGCCAGCCTAAAATATTATATTCAAACATTCGAAAATCGTTATTAGCTTGTCGTTGTATTGACGACATTTGTACTCTTCCTCTATTCTATTTCTTCATTAGCTCTGAACACGGGTTCATTTTCCTTCTCCGAGATCATCTCCATGGTCACTGCATATGCATAACCTTTAGTTGATCCCCCTCTATTTCTATACCCATCAATGTCATTAATATCACATATTGAAAAAGTTCGAATTATCAGTTTAACAATCACCTTCTAAAATATTGTTCTATCATATTATCTGAATTCTAAATTCTATAATTATTAATTGATTATTGTATAATTATGTCATTCTGTGTTACGAATTTTATATTCGAATGAAATTTTTTTTTCTCTGTCCCTCCACATTATATATATATATATATATATATATATATATATATATATATATATATATATATATATATACACACACACATTTATATATATATATATATATATATATATATATACATATATATATATATATATATATATATATATATATATATATATAATAATATACATGATATTTATCTCAGGTGATTATGCGTTTACGTTTCGCTAGTAGAATCTCGAGACTTTTTGTCAGTAACTATTTCCATTCCGTTAGCCGCGCACTCTGTTCAAAAGGCAGGATTCCTCTACATCCAACTGTTACCATATTTCGATCATTCCAGAAGAAGGTAATCTTCTATTAAAATCACTCTACCTTCATTTCTCATTGGCTTACACAAATGTCTTTAACGTGATTTATATTTGCTTGTGGCATCTCTAAATGGAATTAAGGTTCATATCACAATTTCGACTCACTTCAAAAAATCGTAATAAATTTTCATAAATCAAGAACGACGTTCTTTATAAATTGAAAACGAGAAAATGAAATTACACGATGAGTTACGATATGGGGTTTATACCATGCCTTTGCGGAGAGAGAGGGATATAGAGAGGGAGAGAGAGAGAGAAATAGAGAGAGAGTGAGAGAGATAGAGGAGAGAGATGGAGAGAGAGAGAGAGAGAGAGATCACGTTTATTTTTTTCTTCACTTCTTCATCTTTTTGAATAAGTGTTATTCATTTCAAAGTTCAGCTAACCGAATCCGTGTCTGAGAGGAACGAATCTTCTTCTTTTAGAAAATTGACTTTTGCAGGTTTTTCGAGATTTAAACTTTCATTCCGTCTCAAATGGTCCGGACCATCTCTTTCGTTTTATCTTGCAATTTATATCAAATGAAAGTCAACTTCTTTTTATTATTATCCGGCTATTGTTTTCTTTCGCATCATTTCCGCTTCGTTTAGGTTTTCTTTAAATATCTTTCTTCCCTCCGTCCTATCTTGCTAACCATTCTTCCTGGATGATATGACGGCTATAAACTACCGCCCGTCAATTGTTGTAGACGGGAGTGGACGGACGTTCGAACACTTGCTATTGGTTTTACATGCATCGTTACCTTTCAATCACAAGACGCTAGTTTTCAATCTACTGGATGTAGTTTTCATTCAAAGCAATAGTCTTTGATGTTTTTTCTTAAAGTCTGTATTTTATTCTTAGACTGATCGAGAACAGTAACGAACATCTACGACAAATAGATTGAAAATATTACTAGATAGTTGTTAAATGGTATGAAAGCGTTAGTAGAGTGCTTTATGTGTTGCGAAGCAGAGAGAGAATGGGCGTTATGCGACGACTTGGTTCTGTTCGTTAAACATTTCATAATTTCAACTTCGTCAGAAGTATTGGTTTTGTTTTAATTTGTTCTCAATTAATCATTTTCACTATTTTCATCTCATTGTTTGCTTAACGACCCCACCAATAGCTAGGTTATAGGGGGGTACGAATGCGCAGGTGATTAATGAAACTATGAAGTGATGATAAGTGAAAAGACGTTACCAAAACCCCAAATTTGGTGACTCCAATTTCTGAGACGATGCCTCAGCTGCCTGAGCTACCGAGGGTGGCTAATATTTCCTGAAATTGAGGAGAAGATTTTTAGTTTTCTCTAAAATTGAGAAATGAATATCGTAATTATTCATTAAAATCCACTTGCAGGATTGTGGAGTCTTTTAACGGATGGAGCTACGAGGCATGAGGGTGGCTTTCACTTTTTTCTCCTCAACCAGAATAGGCGAAACAATGTCTTTGTGTCAAGTTCCCAAACAGAATAATAGAAAACCTCTATAAGAGAATGAATAAATCGGAATAAATATATAAACTACATACGAGTGAAACAATTACGAAATTTCTAGAAGAACACGTAGGCCCAAATATCGACCCAGGCGAGAAAATTTGTGAAACATATATTTCTCAGATTAATTCAAAAATTCTCTGAATTTTACTGATTTTCACTCGTAGGATACCCATTATTACAAATTTTACCCATATCAAAATTACCGTTCTGATGAAAAAAAAAATATCAAGGTAGAAGTAATCAATTCGACACTCGAAGTGGAAACAGAATGCTCGTCCAAATCCCAACATAGCCGACGAAATGTTAGAATAAACTTTCAACAATGCAACATTAATGATAAATTTCACTGTTGAGATATACTTGCATTTTATGTAATTACTAATAATTACGCTCAAACTGTTTTTAATATTCATTCTGATGTCGCGGCGGCGTTAATCCTGTAATCACATTAAAACATGCAATTCGGTATTATTGTAGTCGCAAGCATTTGTTATGCTGGAAATGTAATTAGCAAATATCGACAGATTACCGCACGCTGTGTGATCGTGTAATTGTCGGTGAAAAACAATGAGCTTTTGTTGTCAGTGTAATTGCCTTTCATTAGGTTCATGCGTGGTGTATTGATCAGTGGTCCAATTGGGGAGGGAGGGGGTGGGGGGAGGGGGGAGGGAGGGTCAGTATTCTAGAAGATAATATGTTCGTGAACGATAGAGAGGTGAACACTTTCTATTTAAAAATAGAAAACCTGGTTTGAATGGAGCTGCCCAGAGAATATGAATGAAAAGAATTAATTAATTCTTAATTAATCAATTACTTGAATATGGGAATAATTGAAAATTGAAATAATTTGATTTAATGATATTTCAGAAGTTCTCTACGAGAGGAAGTGCTATAATTGAAAATATACAAAATGTGAAAATGATAGGTATTCAAAAAAAAGGCATGGGGGGTCCACTGAGGGTTGTAATCATGAAATTTGACCGGAGAGATGATTTTGTTGGTATGGTCAATAATATGGCGATTACTTGCATCACTTGAACACAGCTATTTTTAATACCTTGAAAATGGTATAGAATGTGGCATAACTGTCAAGTTTATACGTTAAAAAAAATGTGTTTTAGCTGTATAGGCTATGGTTCACAATTATGCGAAATGAATTGAATAATTTTCACTCACACCTTTCATTTCACTGATCGTCTCCCATGGACTGTTTGTCTCTTTTCATGAAAAAGATGTGTAAATCAGATAAAGAGGAAAAACACGGCATGAAGTAAACACTTCTAAGAAAATACGGAGATGAATTAATAAAATCATGAGAGTGTGTGGTAGTAAATTATAACAGATATGGAAAACAAAAGACAAATGGAATAAAGGCCTAATGTATGACAACAAGGAAGGAGGAAGTCCGAGTGTTAGTCAACAGGATGAAAAACAAAAACCAAGAAAAAATCACATCGAGAGAAGACTTCTTTTGAGTTGTAGAAACAGACTTGGAGAAGTTCAAAAATCAAGAAAATAAATACTGAAATGTCGTATAAACGAACCTACTGTTGAAGTTTTTGAAGGAATAAAAGTACAGGAATTTTAGCCCCAACAGGGTCTATTGCTATTTTGAGAAACTATTTATATACTCACATTCATAGCATTCGTCATTTCTGTATTGTTTCTATATCATTTTCATATTGAGGCTTATACTGATACTTTTTCATATTACTGTGTATTACAATCTCATTTTTTTCTACCATCATTTTGTCACTCATCATTCATATGTGATTTATCATAATTGTGTTTTTTCCACTTCATTGATCTTTTATTAGATCATTATTATATGTTGAATGGCTATCATTTATATATACCATGCCATAGTCTTTAATGAAGATTCATATATAGTACATTACATTTATGATTGAAATCTTGGTTGTGTGAAACAGTCATGAATGAGAATACTCCCATATCGATATCAAATCTGTCATCAAATAATCTTATTAAAATAATTCCACATCAACTTGAATCAAACTGAAATCAGTAATATATTTAATGAAATGTACAGATATTTTAACGCAATTTTACTTATTTATCCAAACGAAACCTGATATAAAATCATTATTCCCTGACCTAGTTCTTGGATGAAAGTAGGATCGTTTGGACGGGCAATCTTATCATCCCACTTTCATTATTTAAAATACAAAACAATGAACTTTGACACCAGAACTGCACTGTCTGTGACAATATTTCTTCATTAAAACATCAGATAAATATGCAAATAACATGAATAATTCGAGAATGAAAAGCAACTAAAATACGAAAAAAATGATGTTGGTCACACAGGAAATATGTGTAATAAAAAAAAATGTTCCATATCTATACAACGGGATGCTGTTTGATAATTCACGTCCTTTGACAATCTCTCCTCTTTGTTCATTCCATCTGTAATCATCTCATTCATATTTCCCTTCGAATAATTACAGTCGTTAACTGAAAAGCCGCGTAAATTTCAAAGAGTCTCAAGAATTAGCACGTTCCTTTGTAATTCGCTATAGTAATCGCACTCTCGAGTCGCAAACAAGAGTTGAATCCGACCAGAAGGAACTTTACAAACTGGAAACAGGGAGAAAGAACAATTAACATGTTTTGAAGTAGATGCGAAATGAAATGGCTTATAATTTCCCAATTATAATCTCTTACATCACGTGAATGCCATAAATATAGGGCTCATATTTATATATATTAGATCTTTCAAACTTTGACAGTTAGTATATGAATTCATTCTTTTGAGAAATGAACTGTGTACTGATATACAAACATTCAAACTTGATGAATAATAGCATAAACTATCAAATATTCAACTCATTTGTGTATATTTATTCATCCAACATTTATTTCTTCATCTAATTCATCTTCATTACTGTGATCAAGGAAGCAACAAGCTTCCGAAACGCTAGATAAATAAATATACACATATTAATTGAATATATATATATATATATATATATATATATATATATATATATATATATATATATATATATATATATTTACACATATACATGAAGTATTTTATTACTTCTTAATCACCAGAGTACCAGAGTGATTGTAACATCTGATCATCCCACTAATTTAAATTAAAATTGTTGTACAAATTGTATGAATTCAGTTTCCGTGGTGAACACAATTTGTAATAATTGTCACGGAGTATTTCCTTGTCAACAGTTACACAAACTTCGACCAGAACTTCATCAACGTCGACTCTTACGTCTCTGGTTTAGTCAGGCAATTCACTCTTTCTTTCTTCTCCTCCCCGATTGCAAGAGTTTTACTCCCTGCTGGTAACCCTTGCGGTCTTATTCTTGCTCTCATGAATTATTTATCAAGTTCCTCTTTTTTCTGGCGTTGATTTTGGTCTCTCAAAGTCATGTATATATATATATATATATATATATATATATATATATATATATATATATATATATATATATATATATATATATATATATATATATATATATGATAGAGAGAGAGAAAGAGAGAGAGAGAGAGAGAGAGAGAGATACATGGATGTTGAATGAATGAAATAATAGAAGAATGAAAAGAAAAACTCTCTGACGTCAAAGATTCTCACAACTCCAATTACGAAGTGAATTACATTTTTTTCACAATTGCCCTGATGGTTAGTACAAACCCGACCCGAATCTTATTCAAACTCTCTGTGAAAAGTAAGAGAAAGGGAAGCGTCGAAAAAACAAGAAAATTGAAAATATATGAAACTATTACTAATCGATCAATTCCAGCTGAAATTGTAACGATTCAACCAACGATTCAACAATTTTAAAAATTCAGTTTCGAGTGGTTAAAAAGAGTGTTCGAAATTTTCTTTCGTTGTTGACTTGAACTCATATTGGCAAAAAAAGGAGGCGCGAACCATCCGCGCGTTGGTGGTGTGGTGTAGGGGGAACGTTGGTTCGAATCCTTCGATGTTTATAGATAAACAACGATAAACACGGGTCCGAAAAAAAAATATATATATATATATTCATTTATTTTTAATAACATCCGAACTTGATACAAAATCATTGTTTCTCAATGGCTATGGATGAAAGATGAGATCGTCCGAACGGGGCATCACAAGGGCGATAGTTAAAATAAGACAAGTCATTTAACAAACAGATCAAATCTTAAATAAGGTAGTAATTCCAGGATTGAAAAAAATATAACAACAATATCACTCCATTTTGATTTTATTCCCCGTACAGTCGGGGATCTGGTGATATAATTTCAACTTTCTACAACAAGTTGAATGAAAAGTTTGTACTCTGAGTTCATATCTCCTGCTTCAGGTAGGTACAAGACGCAAACGGTGGCCATTAGTAAAAACGAATACGAAACTTTATGTGAACCGGATTATTTTTCTCAATTTTACAGTCTCGTTATAGAAGTTGCCGTTCTTATCTACAAATTTGTTTCCTGAACATTAAAGTTTGTGAAAAGTTCAAATTTCACAATTTAATTGCCTCCTCTTCTTCTTCTTCCCTTATATATACCGGGCAGAATCTTCTCGTCCACGTGTTTCTTCCCCCCCCCTCTTCCCCCCCCCCCCCGGGGCTCAACTCTTATTACTCTCTGCTCTGCTATGAACCGCGGTTAATTCTAATGTTATTACCTTCACTTCATCGGGCTAAAGCTGCGATTCAATAGCAATACAGGGGTAGAAAAAAATCACGATCAGAGAGGAGTTTTCTCATATTTTACATTATATATGGAATACACTTTTCTTGTTTTGTTCCATGTTTTATTCATTTTATCGTAGTTGCTTCACGGTCCGTAATAGCGACAATACTACTTGAGCTGCTCGGGCAATGGAATGGGTACTTGGATACTAGTGGCGTGATATATTATTTCAGAGTAAAAACATCAAATACTGAACAATTGTTTCATTCTCAGTGATGGAATGAAACCCTGTAATACAGAGAATAGTTAGAATGATGACAAAATAGATTAATTGTTTGCAAAATGTTTCCGGCAATGCGAATCCAGTTGCGGGGCGCAGATTGCTCGTGCGCCCGCGAAGATGTTTTGACAAAGGCGGACAAATGTAAAGTCCGGCAATGAGAAACATTTGCCGGGCGCAGATTGCTCGTGCGACCGCGAAGGAGTTTTGACAAAGGCGGACAAATGTAAAGTCCGGCAATGAGAAACAGTTGCCGCGCGCAGATTGCTCGTGCGCCCGCGAAGATGTTTTGACAAAGGCGGACAAATGTAAAGTCCGGTAATGCGAATCCAGTTGCCGGATACAGATTGCTCGTGCGCGCGCGAAGGTGAATTGACAAAGGCGGACAAATGTAAAGTCTGGCAATGAGAAACAGTTGGCGGGCGCAGATTGCTCGTGCGCCCGCGAAGATGTTTTGACAAAGGCGGACAAATGTAAAGTCCGGCAATGCGAATTCAGTTGGCGGGAATAGATTGCTCGTGCGCCCTCGAAGGTAATTTGATAAAGGCGGACAAATGTAAAGTGCGGCTTTGCGAATCCAGTTGGCGGGCGCAGATTGCTCATGCGCCCGGGAAGATGTTTTGACAAAGGCGGACAAATGTGAAGTCAGGCAATGCGAATTCAGTTGGCGGGTGCAGATTGCTCGTGCGCCCGGGAAAGTGAATTGACAAAGGCGGACAAATGTAAAGTCCGGCTTTGCGAATCCAGTTGGCGGGCGCAGATCGCTCGTGCGCCGGCGAAGATGTTTTGACAAAGGCGGACAAATGTAAAGTCCGGCAATGTGAATCCAGTTGGCGGGTGCAGATTGCTCGTGCGACCGCGAAGGTGACTTGGGCAAAGGCTGACTAATGTGAGAGAACATGAAGTCCGGACTTGTCAGATAAGTTGGCGCGTGCAGATTGCTTGTGCGCCCGCGAAGTTGAACTCACATTTACAATTATAACTATTCTTCTGCTCAGGGACTTGGAAGATTTTTTTTTTCACTTTTTTTTCTTAACTAAGCAACACACGTACATCATGACCATTCTTCTGCTCAGGGACTTGAAAGATTTTTTTTTTCACTTTTTTTCTATTCAACCAAGCAACACGCACTTACTATATCTTCTCATGAATTATTATCTATTTTCTATTACTTAGTTTCATCGTGCGAGGATAGAACAGAAAAATTGAAAAAAAATCGCCGATCGATGATTGTCGATTTATTGTTTGCACACGGGTGATAGGTCGGGGCTGGTATCGCAATACCAGGGTCAACTTTTTTGCTCATTCCGAACACGTTTTTTTTTCGTGAATCTTTCGCTTTTGTATGTTTCGCCTATATTTTCTCTCAACCATCCGTCTCATCCATCGATATCCAATGCATTATATCGGTAAAAATTGAGAATTATTAAAAAAGGGCAAAAATGATATGATTTTTTCCCACAATTTTGCGGAAGCTGGGAGTGGTGTCAAAATAACAGGGCAATTGGAATCTTCCAGAAAATCGAACAATCAGCCCGATCGCATCGTGGGTTCTCCGGCAATCGCCGATCGATAATTGTCGATTTATTGTTAGCACACGGGTGATGAGTGGTGGAAAAAAAAACATTTTTTTTTGCCGAAGCCGTGTGTAGTATCAGAATGAAGGTCCATTCAATTGATTGCAAAAAAACTCTATTTCAGCTCGATCCAATGTCTGGTTCTCCGCCAAACAGGTTTTGAACAACCCCCTGCAGATTGGGTGTCGGAAATTTACGATTTTCTTTGGAATTTTTTTTACAGAGTCATGTATGGTATCGAGATGAAGGTCCAATCAATCGATTGGGAAAAATTTCAATTTCGTCCCGATCCAATGCCTGGTTCTCCGACAAAAAATTCTTGAAAATCCCCTTCCGCAGAGGGCTATAGGAAAATTTATGACTTTTCCTGGAAAATCTTTGTCGAAGCCGTGTGTAGTATCAATATGAAGGTACATTCAATTGATTGCATAAAATGTTAATTTCAGCCCGATTAAATGTTTCGTTCTCCGCCAAAAAGGTTTTGAACAACCCCCCGCAGATCGGGTGACGGAAAATTTACGATTTTCTTTGGAAAATTTTTCACAGAGTCGTGTGTGGTATATAAATGAAGGTACATTCAATTGATTGCGAAAAATGTTAACGTCCTCCCGATCCAATGTCTGGTTCTCCGACAAAAAATTCTTGAAAACCCCCTCCCGCACAAGGGTATAGGAAAATGTATGATTTTCTTTGGAAAATTTTTGTCGGAGCCGTGTGTGGTATCAAAACGAAGATACATACAATTAATTGCATAAAATCTTAATTTCAGCCTGATCCAATGTATGGTTCTCCGACAAACACTTTTTGAAAAAAACCCTGCAGATCGAGTGCGGAAAATTTACGATTTTCTTCGGAAATTTTTTCAAAGAGCCGTGTGTGGTATTGAAATGAAGGTACATTCAATCGATTGCGAAAAATTTTAATTTTGGCCTGATCCAATGTATGGTTCTCCGGCAAACAGGTTTAGAACAACCCCCTGCAGATCGGGTGTCGGAAAATGTATGATTTTCTTCGGAAATTTTTTCACTGAGCCGTTTGTGGTATCAAAACGAAGGTAAATTCAATTGATTGCTAAAAATTTCAATTTCAGCCCGATCCAATGTTTGGTTCTCCGGCAAACAGGTTTTGAACAACCCCCCGCAGATCGGGTGTCGGAAAATTAACGATTTTCTTTGAATTTTTTTTCACAGAGCCGTGTGTGGTATCGAAATGAAAGTACATTCAATTGATTGCGAAAAATCTAAATTTTAGCCCGATCCAATGTTTGGTTCTCCGACAAACAGGTTTTGAACAACCCCCTGCAGATCGGGTGTCGGAAAATTTACGATTTTCTTTGGAAAATTTTTCACAGAGCCATGTGTTGTATCAAAAGGAAGATACATTCAATTGATTGCGAAAAATGTTAATTTCAGCCCGATCGGGCGCGGGCGAGGTGACTCGACTCGGCCGCACTAGTCGAGCTGGGGACTTGTGAATATGAGCTGGTGACCGAGTAAAAGTCTGGCGAGGCAGGTTGGCGCGCGGAACAGGGTCTGCACGGGCGAAGGGTGAATTGGCAAAGGCGGAGAAATGTAGGAACTTGAAAAGTGAGGCGACGGGAGACCGGTTGGCGCGTGCAGGTGGCTTGTGCGCGGGCGAAGGTGACTTGGCAAAGGCGGACAAGTGGGTCCAGGCCTAGAGTTCGGGCCTGGGAACCCGGTGGCGCGTACAGGTTGCTCGTGCGCGCGCGAAGGTGAAGTGGGAAAGCCGGCGAAATGTGGGTAGTTGAAAAGTGAGGCGATGGGAAATCAGTTGGCGGGCGCAGATCGCTTCTGCGCGGGCGAAGTGATTGGAGAGGGCCGCTCTAGTCGAGCTGGGGACTTGTGAATATGAGCAAGTGCCAGAGTCAGAGCCTGGCGAGGCAGGTTGGTGGGCAAAAATGCACAAATTTATTCTTCCAATAATGTACTAATTCTATATCTATAACTTCTCGATTTGTAGGCTTCATCATAATACAATATAGGTACACTTGCGGTCACATATGATGGCTCATTTTGAAATATGTATGCCCTAATTCATATACAAGTATTTTCATATTTCAGAAGTACTATAACTCGTCAGAGATTTTTCGTCATCACATATGGTTATTATTCATATACTGGACTGATATTATTCCAGATACATATATGATATAAATGTTAGCATAATAAACATTGTTATTAGTTATTGAAATTTTTGTATTTCAAAAAGTTATTCAAGAATAATCTCATAATTCATAGCTGTTCAGAAAAGATTTGAAATCGCATTCAGTAGTTTGTGCATCCTTTTTATCAAACCAATATATTATTTCCTCAATCTTCATTAAAAGTTCTAACTATAGATTATCGATTCTTTAGACTACTACCTCACACAAACGAGAATATGGTTAATGAATAATAATAACTCCCCATAGCGATATTCTGATATGTATCGAGATAGTATCACCCTCTGCTGTGGATACTGGACTGTGAAAAACTTCTCGTTTCAGAACAAGCTGAATGAGTTATCGAAACAAGAAATGAATGTAATATGATTGATTATTGTTTGACTAACGACCCCACCAACAGCTAGGTTATACGGGGTACGAATGAGCAGGTGATTGTGGAACTATGAAGTGATAGGTGAGAGGACGTTTACAAAAACCCATGCCTTATGCGGGACTCGAACCCACGCCCAACGGTGACTTCAGTTTCTGGAGTGGGGCTGACTGAGCTATCAAAAGCGTCAAAAAAAAGTATATATATATATATATATATATATATATATATATATATATATATATATATATATATATATATATATATATATATATATATATATATATATATATATATATATATATAGTATAACCTGAGCAAGAAATGATCAATCATAAGATATAAACTTTGGCATAATGATAATGATATGATCGTGAAGTAAATTTTCACAATTTTTTTCAAAATTTCCACGAATAAATCCTGAAAATATTTTTATCATTTTTTTTTTATTTGTCCATATTTCTAAATTGGTTGAAGCTTTGAGATTAATACTCGTTCTGTTAAAACTTGTTTGTAACATATCACATTTTTATTTCTACTCTATGGAGCGTAGAAGCACCATGCATCCTCTCTCTGTACCTAACAAGATCAGGATATGACAGTAATGATAAGCCCTTCATAAGCTTATTTCTTCTGTCAGTTGGTCGAGTATTATACAACTGGTTGTCGTCTCATATCTATCTCTTTGTAAATTACCTAAACGAATCTGATTCTATTTCAAATCTCTCTGACAGGAATGAAATATCTGAATCATCATTTTTCTATGTACTTGTATTATGGTACTTGTTTGTAATCATATTTTATTTAGAATTCGGTATTTATGTTTCACTTTGTTTGAACTATATTCACTTATTTCAGATACTAGTTGTTACTTGTAAGTCGAAATGTGAAAAGCTAACGAGATTTGGTTTGGTATTCTCAGTGACCCAGATTCAGTTCAATTCCATATCACATATAATATTCTCAGTTTGGTAGCACTCCACCAAAAGGGTCAAATTATGTAGAAAAAAATCGAAATTGTTCATATTTATAAATATTCACAAAATAATGTAGTAAACAGATTACATTGTCATGAAAAAGGTGAATACATATTTGTCAGATTCATGAGATACCATTTTGATGAATAATAACATGTTCATTCAAGTTACATTCTTATAAAAAAACACGCCAAAAATAATGACTTCTCCTATGGTGATTTCGTCAACTTTCAAAGAAATAGAGGAAAAGTATTCATTCAAAGTGATTACAAAATCAGTACCTGATATCGAATCTAAATATCTAGTGATAGAAACTTTGTTTAACGAAAAATAATTCATTTAATCTTAGTTCAAAGAGAACAGCTTGGAGGCTTTATAATTACAAACATAAATGAAAATTGATATGACATTTGTTGAACTATGTCTCGTGATATTTCAGAAAGTGAGTCAAGAATCCTTTTTTTACATTATTCTGTCGATAGTTCATATCTAGACCTATCACACACCGGGGATCCTAATGATGCATTAGAAATGATCTTGCAAATTATCGTTTTTTCATGATCAATTTCTGAAGTAATATCAAAATTCTGAAACAACATTTGAGAACAATTCTTATATCCAGATCTTTTAATTTATGTCTCGTTCGTACTTACGTCTGAACGTCTGTACAATATTTTATTTTTCTAGAAGCGATCTTCTTTGAAGAAAAATAAATCAATAAAGTGCAAATAAATCTAGTTTCATCAGTGAACGTTTTATCACAAGAATATTCTGAATGATTCTCCTTATGTCTGTATGACTTTTCTTTCACATGTTCTAGACATCAAAGAAGCATAAACTGTCTTATAAAATATTGATGGAACTATCTCTAATGGTTTTATATTCTTCTTGAAGTAAAAACCTTCAAACCCGCTCACAATAAAGATTTCCCAACATAAAAGAATACATTGTATTAATTTTATTTTGTCATACATGACGGTTGGGTTTTTTACTTTCCTGAGAAGTTTATAATAATACATTCTTTTGAACTGTTGATACTTTTGATTTTTATTGAGTACGTTACATTGATCTAGACTGCGATGAAGAATGAGAACAATATCTGAAGATTAATGGAAACTAGTCTTTGAGACAATGCGACAGATATTGTTAGTGAAGATACTCATATCCATAGAAGAAGAAGGCCGTCTACCGAAATAAATGATTATAAAAACGTCGGCAGTTTCATAATCTAGTGTGAACTTCAAGGATTTGAAGAGACTTGTGGATGCAGTTGCGTTTTTATACGGCCAACTATTCTCGCAATAGTTCCAGCGCTGAATGAATTGAATGGGCTAATAAATTGATCACTAAAAGGTATCAGTCTTGGGAAACAAAATTGATACGAATAAAAATTGAACACATTGTTGAAAATTCAGATTTCAGACATATGGTTATGATATGACATAATGGTTATGACATATGGGATGATGCTAATTATGTTGATAAAATAGGTTATTGCAAAGAAGTTCAATTTAACCTATTGAGATTAGTTTCTTCTGTCTTTCAAATCTTCCGCACATCCTCTCTCTCATCTTACACCACATAACTTCCAGCGTATATCAGCCGCAAGCGTGTACCAGATAATATTATTCTTCTTGATCCAGCGTCTACGTCACAGAGTTCAGAAAAACTTGAGCTCCAGACTAAAGTCAGCTAGCCTCAGAATTCATCAATACAAAACGTCCAACGCTTTTCTATAATACATATGATCAAAAGCCGCGCGCTTTGTTGTCACGAAATGTCAACCCCGAACGTAACGTTACTCTTCTGTTGGCTTTCGACAACAATGTGACAACAAGAAAATAAGAAACTTCTTCAACAGATTTCTAAAGAAATAATCTAGCAGAGGCAGGAAAAAAGAGAGTAATAGGACAAAAAACATCTTTTCTCTAACTATATTATAGAAAGGATTTAGTCACGTGATCCGCACTGCAGGCATAGCATCAATACTACGGATGAACAATGAACAACCAGAATCCTCTTTTCGTTTAGATTTCACTGGCTTGTGAGTCGAGGATTTGAAAGACATCAGAAACGAAAAAATACAGGATTTAGAACGATTTCAAATAGATGAAGACGCACATATTCAGATGTGGATACCTAATTTGGAATAATTATTTGAGATATTATAGTAAAGGGAATTGAGAGATGAGTGGGAAGACCAAGGGAGAGATGGAAGATGGGAGTGAGAAGAGCTGTGGAAGAGAGAGGGTAGAGCGGTGAGTGGTGAGAGGATAGAGATAAGTGGATGGAGGTGGTGAGAAGAGTTGAGACGAAAGGAAAGGAGGAGCAGGAGGAGGAGGAGGAGAAGGAGGAGGGAGAGCAGGAGTAGGTCGATGAGGAGTAGAAGGAAGAGGACCTGGATCAGGCATACCCAAGTCGACATGCTATTTACGATCGTTTATATGTTACGGGGAAACTTGATTATTACGCTGCAGGTACGTCCTCCTTAATACAGTGTCTGAATGAGCCAGATGAGCGCAGACACAACTTTTCAAATTCATATGTCGTTCAACGACGCACTGCAATAATAACTTCGGATCTATTGGCGTCAGGTAAATGATTAATGTGATGGTGAGACGAATGTTTCCTAGGCCATAATGAGGATAAAGGGGAGGACCTTTATGGCCTTTATTGTGGGAACTATCCGGGCATTAGCCTAGACTACAGAAAGAAACCCCCCACCCCCCAAATCTGAAAATGAACAGTGGCGGGGATCAAATCATGTTTTGATATGCTCCTCACCTCTCGGATCACTCAGAGCGAGAGCGAGGGCAACTGAGTAACATGTGCCGGTGTTATAAGTTTTCAGAATTATTCACTTTTTTGTACAGCTAGATTGTTTTCTAAAAACAGAATTGTAACTTGTATATCCGGTGAGTATAGCCATTCTGTATTTAGCTTTATAGTTATACACTCGGTAAAAAATTATCTGATATGAAAACCATGTAACAACTTTTTGTTCGAATCAAGTTCAAGTTGAAGTTGAAGTAAAAGAATTGTCCGTATCCGTAAGTCGTTAGAGAACTCATCAAGATAGTTCTATGTAGTCCCCTGGTGGAAATAAGGCGCGCTATTCGTTCATCAGCAATGCGTTAAACTAACATGCTTGCAATAGACCGAATCAAGTTCTATTTTCAAAATCTTCCTGCATCTGGCCATGTGTGTTTGAGTGTGTTATACGTCTCTTTTATGTTTCTTATATATATATATATATATATATATATATATATATATATATATATATATATATATATATATATATATATATATATATATATATATGTATATTTACGCCATCGACGCCACCTAAATCGCCTATATAAGCTATAGCTACAGGCTCTACAGGGCTCTGGGCCCGAGGGGTTTACAACTCGAAAATTTGGTGTACACCCGATTTCAGATTTCAAGATTTCAGGTGATTTCAGGTGATTCCAGGGGTTTCAAGGGGATTTCATGGGATTTCATGGCAAGTGTACACCTGATTTCAGGAGTTGTTAACCCCTCGTCTGGGCCTGAGTAGTCGATGTAAAATTGAATCATCGCCATCTAGATCGCCTACAAATTAGCTGAATGCCTGAGTAGTCGATCTTGGTGGCTTATGAAATCGGTTTCAAAGATCCTGAACAAAGTTGAGCTCAGTCGCGTATCCATCGTAGATAGCTATTGCCCTAGGTAGTTTAGTAAGATGTTCTATGCTGAGACATGGGTATCAGATAGACTCTGACACTTTTGTCGCGCTTTCATTTCGTTAAGGGCCGGTATTACGAATCGATAGTTAGTGGATTAAGCAATGGTTAGCGGATTAACTTGTTATCACCATTGGTTACATATGATATTTTCGTACCTTTAACAAATAGTTAGTGGATTAGTACTTAACTAAGATTCGTAAAACCGGGCCTTACTCTTATAGAATAGAGGCAAGAGGATAAAAAAAAGTAGATTGTTGGATTATTCAGGAAAGTAAAGCTAGTTTATAAATTACAGAAAGTTTCTGTTGGATTAATCAGAATGATTAAAGGTATTCATTCGAAAGTGATTTCAGAATAACAATTACATAAATGGTTTCGAAATGATTAATTACTGCAAATCGTCGCGGAGTGGTTTCAATAATTAATATAGAATTAACTTCTGCGTCACACGAGAATAACTGGAGACCGGATATCGTACAAATAATATCAATACATTTGAATGAATAACTATACTTGATTAGTATTCAATTAGCTAATTATAGGAAAGAAAGTAAGAAGTAATCAATGGTTATATAGAGTTATTGGCCAATTAATGATTAGTACACTTGCCATCAGTTCGAAAGACCGGAATTGACTATTTTGTTTGAATGATACAAGTGCTTATCATTAGAGACTATTTCAAAAAATTTATATTTTGAAATAAACTTAATGAATACAACACCATTTACAACATATCCGTTGAAGCAATGGAACAATTGGATCGCTTATCGTGAATATTAGGACTATACTAGCATCCACAAGAGAAAAGTTCATCTACCAATATAACAATCACAAATAACATATTAACATTTGTATAGCTCCAATATTTATCAAGTTATTCCATATTTTGAGACGAGGTTTGAAATAAGAAACACAACATCTTCAGAAAACGTTCAGTATTCAATATTGTATAGCTATAATTAGTGACTGAAGATTTTACAATTACTCTCTTTATGGACGCATTCCAACTCCATGGAATAACTATACTCAGATCCATTGTCGACTTCAAGCTATACGTCACTCTCCTCACAATTCGATGTAGGATTGCGTGGAGATTGAAATTGAATACAATAATACATTTTTATTTCAACAATCATGAATGCATTTATTGGACATGCTATCATTCTCTCAAAAAAATATATAATATTTTTCTATGTTCTTTGTTCTGGATATGATGCTTTGTTCAAGGTTGTTCAGTTATATTATTTCAAAAGTTGGTTCTATACATATTGTATATTATTTATTCGGATTTTATACAGTGGGAAGCACACTGTATACAGGTAGTGAGAATAGAGCGGAAGCCCCCGTAACAACATGTTCCTCACTACCTGCATAATAATATGAATTGGAACAGTATACAAATTGACAATAGCATATGAAATGGGAATTAAAATGATTAAAAGTGATATGAAATATGAATGCCTAATATAATCCCTAATCTAACATCTGTGAAGTTTCACGTATTTGATTCATTAACAATCAAATGCAAGTATGCAAGTAGGCCTATCACTAGTTCTACGACATATTCATAGATATCATTAATATGACGTCTATCTATGGTTTGCGGTAACGTCCTAATTCATCGAAATCCCGAATCTTGTAAGTCGATGAATCGGGAGACCCAAGTACAAAGTGGACGAATCGGGCTTTCGATGAACCAGGATTTCATCGAATTGACCTGGATTTCGACGAATTTGGACTGTCGACAGTCGGAACAAATTGTAATTGTAAAGTTTGTATTGCAGTCGACGAACTGGCATTTCGATTAATCGGGATTTCATTGAATCGAAACATCGAAGAATTGAGACAATTGGAGGAACCGGATAGCTTAGTGAATCACTGAAAGAATACGAGTTGGGATTTCATCTAATTGTGATTTCGATGAATTGAGACTGGGAAAGGCGGACAAATGTAGGAAGTTGTAAAGTGCGGCGATGGGAAACCAGTTGGCGCGTGCAGATTGCTCGTGCGCCCGGGAAGGTAAGTTGAAAAAGGCGGACAAATGTGAAGTCCGGCAATGGGAAACAGTTGGCGTGCGCAGATTGCTCGTGCGACCGGGAAGGTGATTTGGGAAAGGCGGACAAATGTTGCAAGTTGTGAAGTGCGGCAATGGGAAAGCGAGGCAGGTTGGCGACGGAACAGGGTCTGCGCGCGCGAAGGGTGACTTGGCAAAGGCGGACAAGTGAGTCCAGGCCTGAAGCACGGGCCTAGCAAGCCCGTTCACGGTCGAAGAATTGACACAAACTGTATAAGCTTACCATGCCGTCGACAAATTGGGATTTATTTGTATTACAATATATATATATACATACATATATATATATATATATATGTATATATATATATATATATATATATATATATATATATATATATATATATATATATATATAATATATATATATATATATATATATATATATATATATATATATATATATATATATATATATATATATATTTATATCATTTATAAAGTATTTTCATGTGTGTTGAAAATATACGGTAAATTATTTATGTCTTCTAGAATCTGTAAGATTTCTTCAACACTCTCTACACGCCTTGATCCCCCAAGACGGTGTTTTGCGGCAGCGTTAACCGCACAGCGTGTTGAAACAAACGCGTCGCGTTAAGTTTTCAAGAAGTAAGTTAAAGACGAGTTGGTCCCTCGTGGGGTTTTGAGTGGGCTGGGGAAAAGAGGGGACGGGGTTGTCAAAACGTCTTCACCCCAGTGGACGTTAATAAACACTGTACAAAAAACTAGTGCAAGACGCGTGAAAAAGCTTCGCGTATCTTTGATTCGATCACGTATTTGTATTATTGTTTGTTTATTTGAGGATGTCACGACTTGTTTGTTACCTAATTGATGATCCCACCAATTTTCAGGTGATATGGGGATGTATCGATTGACTGTAGAAACACTATTAATATTGACGTGGTGATGGTTTAGTTGATAGTAGCTCAAATTTTTCGGGTGGGTTAAATTCTTATCGAGGATATGTCCTGAATGTTTTCTCTATAATTGGGGAAATAATTATCGTTATTATTAAGCCCATGAAGTTGGCTACGCACATATGTGAAGTCAAATTTTGATTATTGTCATTCGTTAGTGCAGGTTAGTGCCGCTAATAGAATCGTTAACGACTGTGGACTTGAATGCTTTGGCAAAATGGGTATTCGTAGCGCTAACTAGACCTATAGACACAAAAATATTTAGGAGAAATATACATAATATAAAGCAGGTATTGGTACATCTTCTATGATATTATTATAAGTTGAAAATTCTAGCTATAGTTCTTATTTTATTATTGTGTTTTTGTGATGTAATTTATGTAATTGTACTTGCCACCAGGTGGAAATCCCAATCGCATTTCAAGTGTATTACCTGTATGTAATAAACGCTACATATGTATAGAAGGCTTTCATGACATACTCTCAATAATAATTTAATTATTGATATAATAATACAGATGCGCTGAATTCCTAATCCTTGTATATTACCTGACAGTTGGTGAGGTTGTTGATCGCCAATATAATCTCAATAAATCAGGCCTACTAAAATATACAACGAATCCGAAAGGGTATTGTTAATTCAGGAAGAAAGTTAAAGGGCACGTTTCATGAGAAGTTGAGATATGAAAATGATACGTGATAAAAGTGTTGAAATTAGATTAGATGATGTTATTTTATCTTCTCAGCATTTTAGCACTCTATTCTAATTATACTTCCAGACTATGAAAAGTGGGATGTGATCCTTATTTTGTCCTACTTTCTGGTGAAGAGTATCAAGTGCTTTCAGTTAATAAGTTCGACATAAGTTTATCGAAAAATGAACATGAAAAAATGCAACACCTCATTATAAAAATAACTACACAAACTAAAAAACTAAAAAAACTAAAAAAGTGTAATACTAATATGTGATTTGAATAGTAGCCTCATATCACAAAGTATTCGATTAAACTGTATAACTATTATCTCAAATTGAATCTCACAAAAGAACTTTACAACCAGTACATGTGTTTACTGTAAATTATTTGAGATAGATGAGTGAAATGTCATTTGAATTATTCATCATGGGAACATCGTTGACACTCATTTATCAACTTCACGAGGTGGCCAGTAACATATTCAGATACTCTGAACAAATAATTGGAGTTTTTCTAATATTATTGTATACGTTTTCAGTACCCTTACAAAGCATCACAAAAATATTTTCGTCCAACAGAATAAGTTATAAGAGGCATTGCCTTGGATACCAAATACAAGTGATATAATGAGTGTTAGGTGAGGCACAATATTACCCCCCCTCCCTCCCCCTAATCACCTATCTGTTCCTGCTATTATTCTATCCATATCTTTTTCAACTTTCGTGGACCGTGTCATTTTTTTTTTTAATAAAAGTAGAGAATCTCAAAAACAAAATTGTACTGGAATCAACAGGTTTTGAAAATTTCACGTATTTTCAATACCATTTTCATTCCAAGTTGGTTCTTTGAAACCATTCCAGATTATATTTGATTGAATATCTTGAAAACATAATCGATTGTGTGGATCAAACCTGAATTAAAGCGATTGCATGTTTCATATATTCTTCAATCTACTCCAAAATTCAATTTATTAAATCATTTCAAATGAATACGATGTCCAATCAAAAGGGAATGTAGCCAGCCCAGATATTCATGATCTACATTTTCCTACAGTTGAATTATCGAGATCCTAATCGTTTTCAGCATTTACAGTCGAAAATATCTCTCATTCAATATATTTAGTCGAGAAAACAACGACCGAACGGGAAAATTTCAAGGTATAACACAATTTCACGGCCTGGAAATTCCGTCCAAATTATGGCAAGCATTACATATGAAGAACGTTGGAACATGTTATCAAATTCAATCAAAATTAAATATGTTTTTCAAATAATTTCGCTCATCTAACATTCTGCTTAGTTTGTAGAACTATTCTCATAATACATGAAATTACTCTCAAGATAGAGAACATGAACGAGTTAATTTAGTACATACATTCTCTCCCTAGTGACCACTAAAACTACACAACAATAATAATATTTCTACAACGAGATTTATTACCTTATCTAAAAGTATTTCCAGAAAACATGAAAAGAATTTATTTTAAATTAAATTAAAAATCTACATATAAAATAAGTAACGATCGTGAAATGTTGCATAACTACCCCCAAGCGGTACTTGCACCAGCAGTACGCGCAACTTACAAGTACTGAGCCTAATTGAAGATGGTGTGTGTACTGACACAACGAACTATTGACCCAGATGATTCGCTTACAACATTTCTCATTGTTTCACTCTTATATTCCAGCTTTTAATAACAAAACATTGATGAGAAATTTATTCACACTCATTTGAATTTCTCACAATTACTGATTGATCTACATATTTGAACGAGAGTGATACCTGAATAATTACTTCAATTTTACTCTCAAAATTAGGATTTTTGCTCATTTCTGTTGTGAATGATCCTTCACAATTATAACAATTCATGTATCTGCGATTGTTCGTGTAATATAAGTTACATCATGAAATTTCATATCATTTTCCATCATAGATCTCAATGCAAGGCCATTAAAGTAGGCCTATTCCTGAACGGAAACATTTTTTCAGATGTCGATTTATTGGAATTGATATGAAATCGAATACGTATAGGATAACAATTAACGACACGAAGTCCAGTTGCTGCAGGGTATATATAATGCAAGTGATAGTGTTATGATTCATTAGAGATCGTAGGGTCAGAGTTATCACAACAACAACAACGAGAAGAGAAGAAGATATCAAGGATGGAGTGGTTTTCTCTCGTAGCTGTGATATGTGTATTTGGGGTGGAAATGGCAACATCGCAGTTCCGTGAGGCAAAAAAGCCGTTGTTTCATGATGGTAAGAATATTATTTTATTTCAGTAAGAGTTAGTTTTAAGAATCTTACTCAAGTAATAATCCACTCACTTTTTCAATGCTTTAAGTCAAAGTACGAGAATAACATGTGTAACCAAGGATGATAACAAGTAAACTTGCTGACTATTGCTTAATCCAGTAACTATCATTTCATAAAATTGGGCTTATGAGCCGGTTTCAACGAATCTCAGTCAAGTGTAAATTGCCTTGACTATTAATTAAGGTATGCAAATAATATGCGTCACCAAGGGTGATAAAAGTTAATTTCGAACAAATATGTTCTAACACTGCTCCATTTGTGTTATTATTATGAGTTTTTAAAATGGTTTCCCTAAGAAGTGGTGGAACTAATTTCGCATGAAACAGCTAAAATCACTCCGAATTTATTGGATTTAATCTACAAAACTACTCACAGAAAAAAAAAAATCATACAAAAATCATATTCGAAACTTTTTATCGTTAACAATTAATTAAATTATCACGTCTAGGTTACCCTCTCAGTCACTCATAATCGCACTTCGCCTATCATCATCCTCCAGGATGAATTATATCCAGATCAATTTATTCCAGGTTGGCTGGGATATCTGATCCAGCCCCAAGATAACCAGCAAGTCCCACCGCGACCAACCTACGGGTTCGACACAGACGTGAACACAATAGACAACGGGAAATACGGGAAACAATACAATCCGAATGCAGATTCCTGGATCACCTGGTCTAACAGGATAAAACAGGAATCGGAAGAGAACAAATTGAGCAAGTGGAATTGCCAGGACCAAGGACCAAGAGAATTCATCATAAGCGTCGAGGCTAGACAGAAGCGCCAAGCTGAGGATGCCGTCAGGAATAGGAGGGAGGCGAGGAAAGCGGGAATCAAGGGAGGAAAGCCAGATGGTATGTCTCCACCTGGACCTCCAGGACCTCCAGGAGGTGGTGAAGTGCCGCCACCTGGTTCTGGATTGCCTATGGGACCGGCAGATATACTTGGAAACATTCCATTTGCTGGAGACATGATGGGCTAAAAGGGTTGCTAAATGATACAAATAATACTGTCGATAATATACAGATAATAATGATTATGATAATAATTGTTGTGCTTTCGAAATAAGCATAAAAGCACTATTTTACAAGTACCATGACATAACAATGTTATTATTAATGTTATATTATAGGTACCAATCAGAGTGCATGTTTTAGTTTATTTATTATTCGATCAAATGTGATATTTCCTTCAACTTTCTGTGTAACATTTTATTAACACATATATTTGTAATTTCAATATTTTGAATAAATATCAATTTCACCAGATACAAGCAATATAAATTTCTATGCAGTGTGAATGAGTTTATTTTCTGGTCTTGGACCGTCCAGTAATATATAAGATGTTTAATGCTTTTGCGACCTGAATGGATTTAAGGTATTTTATATTAAGTGATTTCGTCTCTTCGTTTGAGATGCAGAAATCCTCGACGTTTCGGCTCCAATGTTGATACATCTCCTGAATAAGTCAGTCTGGTTCTTTCTCAATGACTGGATTGACTCTCTTGATAAAAGTTTTTCAATATGGAGGCCGAAACGTCGAGGACTTCTTCAGTTCCACGATGCGACGGAATCATCTGTCATCAAGACCACCGCTAGTAATAATTTGTTCGTTGAAGAGGTCTATTGAAATTCCAGATTCTTGTCCACCTTAAATGCACCTTAAATCCTCAAATCCCTTAAACATAGCATGGTAGAAACAGATGAATGAAGTTATTGTTGTTATTATCGTCACAAAAATGGCGTGGAAAAAATTCGAATACGGCACATAAAATAGTTTTGAGTTGATTTGATGTTCGATTATCGAATGATATTTGAGCAATAACTTATTTGAATCAATAATAAACCTATTGAATCAAACATACATTCACTGGATAATTCACCTAAACTTTCCAATCCTCAATCATCAATCCTCTTGTCTTTCCTTTATTGTGTTATATATTTTATAATTCGAGTATTAAGAGTAGGCCTACTAGTTCGGGTGTTACTGATTTCGGAGTATTTTATTCAGACTTTAAACTTCGAGGAGCAAAATGTTAAATGATCAAATGAATCAGGGATAGTGAGCTTCATAATGTTCATCTATACATGTGGAGTTGTCTTCCAATAATCTATAATCTGTGTTCTTATATATCATACCTTTTACAATCAAAATTACAAATGGGAAATAAGTGATTACCAATAAATACATGAGATACTCGTCATTAAATATATCACATAATATTGAATGATTCAATTCAAATTCATAATTGTAATATGAAGTAAAATTCAATAAGGATTTCGGCTATCAAAGTGTTGACAAACCCTCCATAGATGGGGAATAGGTGGTTTTCTTCACTGATAATATCAAATTTGAGTGAACTTCATAAATCAGGCTACAGCCCAGTACTTACCACGGAGTTTTTCTCCACCAATGATATTACATTTGGGTGAAATTCATAAATTGGGCTACAGCTCAGTACTTACCACGGAGAACCTCTCTGAAGATGGATGGTGGCAGAGATCAAATCGACCCTCGATCGATCTTCATATGCTGTCACATGGAGTGAGTGCGCTGAAAACGGAGCCGTCAGTGCCGGATCGAAATTCAGATTTCACTCTGAAAGCATAATCACAACATTTGTTCATATTGGATTCTGATGGAGCATACAAAAGCGAATTCTGTTTGACCAGTTCGATTTGAAATGAATGATTATTTCTCGTCAATATCGATCATCCTGTTTATAGTTTATAGTGACTTCCCTCCGTCAATAAAGTGAACTCTGGAACAGTTTTGTAATATCAGCTAGGTCATCTAAGGTCTCATTCTCTTATTTCAATACTGAGTTATAAGATCGCCCTTGTGGTGCCCCGTTCAAACGATCCTACTCTCATCCTTAGCCTAATAGGGGAACAATGAATTTGTATCAAGTTTCGATGTTATTGGAAAAAATATAGATTCTGATGGAGCATACAAAAGCGAAGTCTGTTCGAACCAGTTCGTTTCAAGCGTCATAATGGACCCGGCACCTCCACCAATACTAACTTATTGCATTATGATATTCCATTAGAACATTTTTCACATACTTTTCAAGGAAGTCCAAGCTGGATATCAATATTTTCTGTGATTCAATCAATATCCGTTCAAGTTATTGTATAACTTGGGGGGGGGGGGGTTAATGTCCTTATGAAAATCCCGTACATTTTATCACTACATGCACTTAAATTAGTTGCATTACTTTATATTTTCTTATCTTTTGGTACCATTTCTCATCCATGGCTCACACGCTACATTAGAAAAAATCACTATTTTTAGAGATTTGAGGATCAGATATTCAGGTTTCAGGAATCGAATGAATAATATTTCGAAATAACTGCATTTGAAAATAATAACACAACAGTGAATCACACAGAAATTTGAGGAGTGAGCTCACAATGTGTAGAATGATAAAATGATATAACTCAGAATAATTTGATGATTCTTGCATCATCTATTTGGTCAAACATACAATATGAAACTAAAAAAGAAACCAAAATCAAAATTAGGGAAAAAAAGCTTTCAATCTCTTCTCGATATATAAGCGACGAGTCGTGAACACAATGAAAAAACAATGTAATAGACAATCATTCATTGTTACAAAAAAAAATCAATCTCTTCTCGATATATAAGCGACGAGTCGTGAACACAATGAAAAAACAATGTAATAGACAATCATTCATTGTTACAAAAAAATTCATTGATACCGAAACAGAAATCGTAAAAAATTTAATTCTGACGGGCTTGGATTCTATCCTTACGTGTGGATAATTACGTTCAAATGTCGATATATATATATCGATATATAAAACACGATACGGTATCGTTTTGTTCATCTTCTCAGTGACATTATGCAATTTCCCATCATCCTTGTCATCAACGTGCCCGAACAAGGTCATCTGCTACCTATCTAAACGGAAACAGTTTCACACATGGCTAATTATTGTAACTGACTATAGGCCTATTATAAACCAATCACAACGTCCTGTGTAGTTGATATCTCGCCTTGTACTCTACCAAAGTATATATAATGCAGGCGTTGTAATGAGTTGGGTCTCATTGGTGAAGATCGGAGGTATACAACAAGAACAACAACAACAACCACAACAACAACAACAAAAACAAACAAGATCACGAAGTATAAGGATGATTTGGTTTCTCCTGCTATTTGTGTTTGCGGTGCAAATTACAACATCACAATTCCAAGCTAGTGGTAAGAACAATAAATTATTCATTAATGGAACATTTTTGCCAAAAATTCGATATATTTAGAATAATTTTACAATTTCTACTTGCTGGGTTATATATTTTTCTTTTGATAACATCGAAACTTGATACAAAATCATTGTTACCCTATAAGGCTAAGGAATGAAAGTGGGATCGCTTGGACGGGGCACCACAGGGGCGATCTTACCACCCCATTTTATTTTTTTATCATTTTATTTTCTATCATTTTTGTATAGTTGATTCTATACTTACACTTTTTTTAGAATTAACAATGGTTTTCAAAAGTGTTCCATAGGTTTATTTCTTCTTTCCTTCTTCTTCTCATACTACTCATTTATAGTCTTAATTCTATGTTGTCCATATTATTGAATCGAATATTTTATATATCTCCATTATTGATTATTCCATTATTGAAGAATGAGATTCTGCCTCCAAATGAAAGGTGCCATCAGACACATGAGTACATGAGACGAAAAACTGAGAGCCATCTATTGTTTCCAATATATAACAGAAAACGAATAATTACATTCAGAACAGATTTAAATGAGTGATTGAAATGTGTAGATAGGTTGAATCAAATGGGTGACTTTGACAATAATTATTCCAACTACCAACTGTTGTCACTATCAAGTTATTCTTCCATGATCTCGAAAATTACATTTTTCTCTACTCCATTTTTATTTGTGCTCAACGATTCCACCAATAGCTAGGTAATATGGCAGTACGATCAAGTGGTTGAAATGGCGATGATATGTTTTTAAAAATAATTTTTATTCATGTTTCTCATGTTTATAATGCTAATAGTAATAATATTATGATGAAAATAATTTAATACAAATATTGTTGATGTGAAGTATTGTTATTATAATTTCATTTCATTCCAAATGACATTCATATGAGTCATGTGAAGTCAATAGATAATCAATACACAATCACCCAGTTGAAACAACTGTGTTGAAAGAATCCTTGGAGAAAGGGTGAAGAAGGGTGATGAGACTTTTTAAAAACCTGTACTTTATGCGAGTTTCGAACTCACACCTGCCTTGACTACATTTCTATAACGGTGCCTCAACCTAATGAGCCACAGGTGTATAACCTCAATATTGAAAAGTGTTGATTTGTTTCTGCTTCCAGTATGGCTTGGTGGCTTGATACATGCTAAAGGAGTTCAGAAAGACTCATCGCGGCCAATGTACGCGTTCGGCACTGACGAGAGAACAATAGAAAACGAGGAATACGAGCGACAAATCCATGACTCCCACACAGGATCATGGATCCTATATGCAAATAGATTGAAACAACGACTGGAAAAGGAGAGATCCGGCAACTCAGATTCTCAATATCCTACGATGAAACTCGACTTAACAGTGAGCAAATATACGAGGGAAAAACGCCAGACAGAAGCTGAAGAAGATAATGATGATGGTCCACCACCTCCTCCACGTCACGGGCGTCATGGACCTCATGGTGGTCGACATCACCATTGTCATTGTCGTCAAAATGGAGGACCAAACGGTGAAAATGGTACGACAGAAAAATCGAAGGATTCTGGACCACCAGTAGAGGATATTGATGAAAACCCACGTGCAAGAAGACAAGCTGATGATGCCGATATCGAGACGCTAGGAGACAAAAAAACAGAGAAAGATGGTAAATCTCCACGTAGACGTCCAAAGAAGGACAAGAAAGGTAATTGTTCTTGTCGAAAACAACGCAAAGGAGGAAAGAAAAGACCAACAGGAGAGGAGAGTTCGACTACGGAATCAGGAGAAGTGACAACTCAAGAGGTCAATAGGAAGAAGAGGGATACGACTAAAGCGGGATGCAAGGGAGGTGGTGGGAGAGGAGGCGGTGGTAGAGGCGGTTATGGAGGCGGTGGTGGTGGAGGTGGAGGAGGTGGATTACCTGCGGGGGGAGGAGCTCCTGCCGCTCCTGCAGGAGCGGCACCGGCAGCTCCTGCAGGAGGATTTCCGGCACCTCCAGGCGGAGAGTTTCCAATGGCAGCTTTGAAAATGTTCCCAATGATAGGGAAGAAATAAATGTTCATGAAATAACAAATAACGTTATCACTCAATAATATTATAGACGTATTCACTAGTGAAATACTAGAACGTTATTACAAGTAATCTGTTGAATTGTTTCTTCATTTGAACTCTCAGATTAATACATTGTGAAAAACTTCGTCTGTCAAAATATACAATATTTGATGAAAGGTTACAGAAAACATAATGAAATAATGACACTGTATTAATAATTTTATCTGTAATAAATGTACATGACATATGGGTTGTCTAGTTTGGCTGGAACGGGAGAGATTCATTGATCATTTGGTAGGGAATTTCTGAATGATAGAAGTATGGTTGTTAATAAACCTATCCTAGCTTGATGGAAATCAAGAACAGTATTAGTTTTCACTCAGCGAATCAGACATCACGTTCTGATTTATTAGTTAATCATAGTTATGTTATCACAATCCCGACACTTAGTTTTTTCTTTTATCACGCAACCATCCTGTCTATCCCTATACTAAGGTAAGTCGAAAGACGTATTATGTCCCACGTATCTTCTCCATTTCGTTTCTAATTTTGAAATTATTCTCTATATATTTTATTCCCTACCATTGCTAGACAATGACCTCCAATTTGTACACGTTTTCTCTACAAACCTATTTCTCAGTCTTATATTCAGTATATCCAATGATTCGTTCATATTTATCGTAACGATACTATGGAGTCGATTATAATTTCGAATTATTACAAACTGGTAAGAGTCAAAGACATTCAATTTTGTGACCCAATACCATTCACACTGAATATATATATATATATATATATATATATATATATATATATATATATATATATATATATATATATATATATATATATATATATATATATATATATATATATATATATATTATATATATATATATATATATATATTTATCTATATTCAAATATATATATATATATACCTATATAAAGAACAAAAAAAAAATTTACAAATTATATATATACATATGACCATAGAGAATAGCTGTTGTGTTGAGTTGAATGAATTGAAAATTGATGGCTGAGCTCAACTTTATTCACAATGATATAATATTGATTATCGGATTGACGCTTGCACTGGTTTCAAGAACATAGATGAAAAATAAGTCACTGTGGTCATCTTCAACAATAGAATGGAAAGTGTTCAGCCATATACGGATACAATTCAATAAATCAAGTACAGTCATGGATTTTATCATTGAATTCCACTAGGAAAACGCAGAATGTGTATTGTGAGGTGAGCGTAGAAGTATGGAAATCTGAGATTAAAAAATATTTTGTCAGCTCAATCTACGTCCACAGACCTTCGAATTTTCGTTTTCAAGTAGTTCCATTCTGGGTTATTCTCATGGGGATTCTACAAACTTTCAAAGTTGTTTCGGAAAAACCGTTCCACCGATTTTTCTGAAATACAATTCGAACCTATTCTGTGTGACACGAATGTTCAAAAACAGTATGGAGTCGATTATTTTTTCCTGACCTGTATGCCACTTACAAAATTACAAAAAAACATAAAAACGAAGCCATTTTGTTTTTGGTATGTGAAATGGAAGTCTTCGCTACGCTCATCTAATCACTGACTAGCAGTTGTTAATTGTCCGGTGAATAATGGTGTTTCTATATGTATATGGTGTTGTTTCGCAATAGTTCCGAAGGCTTGCGTTTAGAGCTTGCCCATTTTTCGAGACCTCGGTCTAGAATAGCATAGGTCTTCTATCGAAGCTATTTCGACTGGTATCAACAGTGCTTCTAGTTCCAGAAAAAGACGCAGATAAAACATGGCGTCACCATCAATAAATATTCCTATCATTACATGAGCGTAAACAAGGATATCAATTCGACTTTTACGAATACTCCTCTGCTTTTGTGTGCGTTTACCCATCATGTAAGTTTGAAGCAATATTATTGAAGTGTAATGGTGTGTAGTCTAGAGAACATTTTCTCGGCCATGTTTCAACTATAAATTCATCAAACTGTACAACAATATCTATTGGAAACAAAAAGAGACCTAATTCCTATTTGATTACTATCTCTCTTTATTTTTGAAGTGTATGTGTAAGAACGGAAACCATTGATGTTATTCAAATATGTGTGTGTGAATCAGATAACCAAAGACAGAAAGGTTATAGGCCTAGGCTAAGTGTCGCCTAATTAATTCGTTACTAAGAATAGTAATTGTGAAAATAACCAAAAGTCATGTTACTGAATCAATGTTGTATATCGTGAGCATATTTAGACATTAAACGAATGTTTCAGAAATAAATCATAATCCATACCTACAACATCTTGACAAATATGAAATAAGAAACATACAACCCAGAAAACCTTTGTGCACAATTGATTACATTCGGAAATTAGAAAATGCAGTACACTATAGTATACTTTTCACAAAGCACTCAGTAAATGGGTGAATTCTAAAGAAGTAGATGGCATGCAGATGAATTCATTAAATCAAAACGGATCAAATTTCCCATTTCTGTTTATTTTTCCTTTCCATCAACTTCTGAAAGTATTTACTTTCTCAGAATTCCACTATCCAATTATTATCTCGAGAATTGATAGAATCACTCTAATCAAAATCATGATATTGCATTGCATTTGTTTTTTTGTTTTTTATAAATTATATAGATTTCTCGCTATCTTTTAGTCAGCTTGCACACAAGTTATTGTCTTCCGCAGGTTTCTTGTATTTTCCTCCATATAGGCCTACTCAAATTTAATTCAAAATGTTATTCGTGAATCTTATACACTCCATAATATCATTATCATCATCATATTTACTTGTTAACTAACTGATTATTGAATAGCGTCAGTGATAAGAAGCTAGAATGGAATAATTTGAAATGGAGTCGAATAGCATCTCGTTAACTAATCAATTACATTATTCAGAATCAATTATTCGTAATTAAGATTTTGACGGTAATGATGATAATGGAAAACATATCACACCACATCTCTCAACATTCTGAGAAAAAATATATACATTCATCTATGGCCTTCTTTTTTTCAATATCATCCATTGTGATATTCCTTTCATGACAATATGAACGTCATTCAGTAATGGTTCATTTTTTTATATGGGGCTTTAACGACGTACGGTAATGTTATAGCGCAGATATAATGGCGTCGGATGGATGATTAATGAGATGATGGGATGATGAGATGACGGTTCTTGGGTAATGGAAAGGATAGTGGGAAGGAAGTGGGTATGGCCGACTTATTGTAGGAACCATCCCGGTATTAGCCTAGACTACAGAGGGAAACCATGGAAAACCCCTTGTGAAGATGGTCGGCAGCGGGGATCGAACTGGGTTAGAAATTCCCCTCGCCTCCCGGATCACATGAAGCAAGCGCGTTAACCACTGCGCTGCATGTGCCGTGGAATGGTTCGTGATTCATAATATCGATATATTATCAAGTGTATAATATTGACAGTAAATACTATTCCGATATTGGCCTAATGAAGTTCTGCAAAAAATGATTTATAATGAATGACAATTCCTATCGCAAAGTGACACAATACCTTTACAACAATACCAAGTAGCTTAAAAAATGTGATAATACAATATCCGCTGCATAGAATGAAAATACTTTCTCAGTACCTATTCGAATACGTGTAAAATAAATGCAGAGCATGCAAATATTATACCATTCTTTGTGACAACAATATTTCATCAACAAATGAACTCGTAAGGTCCATTCACAGCAAAAATTGATAGTATATTCAACTTAGTATTTGAACTAATTTCAACTTAGTAATTAGTATTTCATAATCTCTCATAATATTTTTAATGATATAGTATTTTGCTAACTTTGAAATCTACAGTATTTCATTAGTTACTTTTCTGTACAGAGTGAAGCGATTTTACTATAATTAATAAATTTGGACGAAAAGCCACTGCGATATTGCATATGTTATACTGACACTGAAAACTTATAACGCTCTGAGAAACTGTGAGTGTCCCTTAATATTACAGACGTGAATTGTCCTTCATTCTCTCTCACTTCAAATTCTCTGTCAATTTCTGTCAATCAGCATTCATAAAAACGGATTTTTTTTTCACATAACGATAATGAATTTGATCGGAAATGGATACGTGTATATCCTGCGTGATGATCCGTGACCGAATGAGTCGAGTATAAATACATAGCTGGATGAATTAGTTGACGAGATCGTACAACCACAACTGACTGGATAACACTCTAGATGGGGTGGTTTGTGATTCTGGGCGCACTTTGCGTTTTAGGGGTGCAAATATCGGACGCTGTCAGTCTTGGTTTACAACAGGGAAGCCTGGAAGATGAAAATGAACTTTATTCTGGACAAACCGAGTTGGACAATTTTGAGGCACTTGAAGGTAAGGTTTTTAAAGTATTTGAAAACGTTATAGTAGTAATATATATATATATATATATATATATATATATATATATATATATATATATATATATATATATATATATATATATATATATATATATATATATATATATATCAACATACATATTTTATATTTTATTCAATATTGTTATTTACTTCTCTTTGATAGTGAAATACTTCTATCTTATTCTCTTGAAGTCAAGAAAAGTGTATAATTACGATACAATTATATGTTTTCCTTTTAATTAATAATTCATCATTCGTTGTTTACTTCTTGAGGGCTATTTGCATTCATAAACACGGTGTTTTCTGTAGAGTCGTATCCTGTTATCATAATTCGAACAAAGAACGTAGTGAAATGAAAATTAGAGGAAAAACATAAAAAGTATTTTTCACGGAAATTATTATGAGAGCGAAAATAGGATTACTGATGGAAATAAGAGGAGAGAATTAACTGACTTGAATATTTGTATTTCAATTCATCTGTGTATTATTTATCAAGTCTTGTTTCATTTCCAAGTTCTCTTGCATATTGAAATTCAGAATCGGTACAAGATCATATTTTTTAATATAATGTTGCATAATTTATAAAATATAAGTGTGTATGTACATTTGATCGAAAATAGAAAAATTGAAGTGTACGATTCATATTTCAAATAATATATGAAAAAACATCGAAATGATAAATAGTAGGCCTATAGGATATTGAATTGAAAAACAGCAATAAACACGCACACATGAAACAGTTGAAAATGTAGAATCTACCAAGAAGAAATCAATAAAAATAAGCAACTTATTGAAACGTGTTTTTCACCTGATTGTAGCAAAGTTGGCTGAAGTGAAATCTGCGCAAAACAGCATGATCATCTCCAAGCTGACTGCCAACGATAAAGATACAAACACTCAGGCAGAAGACGAGCAACAGGTAGGCGTTGAAGATGATGTCCGATATCAGACGTCAACTTCCGGGCCACAAGAATCAAGATATTCACTGAACTCGTCATCTTCAGGGGACAGGCAGGACTCTTCTCCTACTGGAGACCGTCAGCAACCTTCAGGACATCAGTCCTATCACCACAAACTCTCAGAGTTCGAAGCGAACGTCTTTTATTACCAGCAAACATCCGAAGACTTGACGTTCCCCTCTGAATATCATCAACCTTCTCGACTTTCGGTATTCTTCATGGTCCATCTGCAAGAGAGAATGAAACGTCAAGCAGAAGAAGAGGAACAACAACCCCCTCGTCGCCAAGGCAATCCCCGCGATCCTCAACAAGATGGCGAGAAACGTCCTCGATGTATATGCATTGTACGTCGAAAGCACATGAACGGCACTAGAGAGAGAAGACCTACAGAGACCCCTGCTATCGACAAGAATGGACAAGACAGAGAAAAGAGACAATCAGATGAAGAACGAGAAGTCACTGGTTCTGAAACGACCCCGAAACCAGGCAGAGGATCTCGGAGACCTGTTTGTTATTGTTTAAAACGTCGTTATCCTAAAGGAGACAAGAAGCGACCGACGGGAGATGAAAGTACAACACTGAAATCGGATGTGGAAGCTCTTGAGAGACGTAAGAGGGAGGATGTCCAGGGGAGTGGTACTAGTTTGTCTGGTGACAAGACGACAGCGGGATGTCGGAGTCGCAAGAAGAAGGGTGGTGGGGGAGGAGGAGGAGGAGGGGGAGGTGGTGCTCCGTCAGGAGGGGGAGGAGGAGGAGCTGGTGATGCGGAAACACTGGCGGGTCAAAAGGCACAGAAATTGAAGAAGCGCAAAGGTTAACATTACAATTATTTGCATCATTTTATTTGGACAATTATGTATGGCAAATGTTTTTATTCACCAAATTGAT
Organism: Brachyptera putata; assembly: GCA_907164805.1. Classification (NCBI taxonomy): domain Eukaryota; kingdom Metazoa; phylum Arthropoda; class Insecta; order Plecoptera; family Taeniopterygidae; genus Brachyptera; species Brachyptera putata. The sequence goes on along the minus strand of OU015470.1, from coordinate 19,891,663 downwards.
TAAAGTTGATTGATTCACTTTGTTGCAGCAATGTTATCATTTGGAATATGTATATATATATATATATATATATATATATATATATATATATATATATATATATATATATATATATATATATATATATATATATATATATATATATATATATATATATATATATATATATAGTGTGTGTGTGTGTGTGTGCGTGTTTGTCACATTCAAAATGAGATTGATGATCACTCAATAATTTGAATATATTTGAATAAGGCGAACCTGGCCCTTCCACCCATGTTAAATTTATTGGAAGTGTCTGATCGAGGCCTATGCAACTTCTATGAAAGCTTATCGGAATAACAGTTGAAAATCATCAAAATATGATGAGCAAATCAGTTTTCAATATTTTTCTGCAGGCAATGCATCCATATATTTGCTATGGTATAATGTTCAAATTCAGAATATAAAATAAATCGTAGCTATAATCCATATAAACTATTCTTCATAACTAGTTGTTATGTTATGTTTCATACTTTTGGTACAAGTGAAACTAAAAGTTTCACTAATACCAAAACTTCAATTTGAATCTAAAATTCCTTCAGTTTAATATAAGTTCTACAAGTTTCTTAAGAACTTCCGGATGGTAATATGTTAATACATTATGTGAATTTATCTCTCCATCTATTAGAGTATAAATGAATTAATATTCATCATGAAACATGATTCAAATACACTAAATCCTGTTCAAATGTTTTGGTACAACAACACTGAGAATATCTATCATTCAGGATTATTATAACAGAAAACTATAGCTTAATTCTTGAGGCAGTAATATTATCAAGTTTCCATGATATAGTTCGGAAGAATAAGTGCAGTATATCCCGTATAATCTAGCTGTTGGTGAGGTCGTTAAACAAACAAACAGACAATAAGTGCAGCATCAGTGGCAGTATAGCATATATGTTGAACAATACTTCAACCGAACTATAGTAGAGTTTATTCAAAAAGTTTAGTTTAACGAAACTTCTTCACAGTGAACGCAATGTTAATGATATATTCATCATCAGTATTTTCAGGCATGAATGTTATTTCACATTCCATTTTATAGCACGCATTCAATTATAGAACATTTGACAATGGAAATACTCTCAATTTCTCCATTTCTCCTCAAAATTATGAAATTCCTGATTACTCATTAAAAATGCGATTATTGAAAATTTCGACTCCCATATATATTGAAGTATCATCAGAGTCGATATAGCAGTTCCGACGTATGTAATTCCAGCTATCTCCTTCATCGACCATTGCATTATGTTCATGATCGTCTTAATTATTCATAGATTACATGAATTAGAACATTCGAAGCAATTTTCGATTCCAATCCCCGTTGAGCAAGAAATTCAATGTTTGTACTCGTTCCTTTCCAATAAAATTTAATTCGACTGATAATACAAATTCAATGACATAAGAGCCGATTGTACCAACTGATGATTGAATATTAATTAGTTAATCATTACTTGAGGTACCAAAACAACATAGGTAACCAAGGGTGATAACAAGTTAAGTTGCTAATTTTTGCTTAATTCACTCGTCACTTGGTACAACCGGCTCTTAAATTAATACAGCTACGTAGAGAGACATCTTCAGCTGTTGACAAATTGTTACATCCTGTATTCACACAGACAAACCTCTCTCTTTGGTGTCCTGAACCATCCCCATGACAAAAGTCAATACTCACAATTAAGAATTATCAAACCACACAAACCACACTCGAAAGTAACTTGAACTCGCGGTAAAACCAATTTACATTACGTGAAATTTCATTGCACATTTTAGTCATGATTCATTAATTTTCATTTAATGTGTTTTCAAAGCACGGTTCACCGGAGCAACTACCGTGAATTAGTGAGATACGGTATATACGTTCTTTCTTCTACGCAGATAAAATCACGCACAAAAACTAATAATATTATACGTGAACCATCCGAGCGTTCTAGCATATCGTTACACTTGTTATTATAACGTTAATCAAACAGAAACTTCGACGTACAGTATACGTATACTTAGCTGCAAAAACAACTAGACGCTTGGAGGTGCATACGTGTTTCCAAGAAAATAAGAAGGTTTGTCTATACCAAAGTAACAAAAACAAATATTACGTTGGTATTTGCATAGCTGTGGTTTCAGCGATGTTAAGATTGATCAGGACGAGTGTTACGAAGAGAAAAGCAACTGTATCTTTTGAAAACGTCAAATCGGTTAAACCGTGTGACCTGTGAAGTGCTAACAAACAAACAAAAAAAAACATAGACAAAGCTCCATAAGAGTGGAATGGATGTCTTCGCTATCGTTCATCCAATTATTGTTTTCTTTAAATTTGTATATACTTTGTTTTCATGCCTGTCATAGTTTTTTTTCATAGTTCATAGTTCTATTCATAGTTTTTTCAAGCTTTGAAGCTGAGTCCAAACGATTGAACCACGAGTTCATAATATCCCAGTTTCTTGCAACACCAAAATTCGATTTGTTTGGTAATAAAAATTGCCTTCTGTCTTGCTGCAATTAATTTAGCAATAATCAATTCATTTATTGATCATTTCATATAATGCACACAAAAATGGTATGAATTGGAAATCGAAATAATCACGAAAAAATACATGAATTAGTATAATGATCTGATAGGTGCTATTCTTGGAATTGAAGGATATTAGATAAATACTAATAATTTAGGCATGAATTACTAAGGTTCACTCCAACTGATCCTCTTATTAGAAGTAAGTGCTTATTCAGACGAACAAATTTAATTCAATTGAATATTTATTTCAATTTCATTTTATTCAGCAGTAAATTCCATGGATATCAATGAAGTTTACAATTAATTCGGAAAATGGAGTACGTAATTTTTCAAATGACAGAAGAATTTGCTCCACATTCTTCTCATTATATAAATTTGTTATGTTTCTAAACATTCAACTTGGATGCTTTGTAATAAAAGGAAATATCTCTTCCATTACACACAAAAACATGATCATAACTCTTAAAAGTACGTAAGAAGAATAAACACATCGTACATTCCCTCAAATATTAATATTACAAAGAGAGTAAAAATAAAGATAAAACCTAACTTTTATACAGTTACAAGTTTATTGTCTACATTTTATTGGGGTTCTCGCTAAGTCATGAATCATTTCCCCAGGTGGTTTCGCCACTGGAGAGCCACACTCTCTTTTCTCTTATTCACTCCACTGGTCGGAGGGGGAGGAGGGAAAGGGGGGGGGGGGAGGATGGGGATACAACATAAACATTCCAACCATTGTTTTAGTTTCCACTGCGTTAATCTTTACTTTACTCGCCTAATATGATGGCTCGGACTTCGCGATCGTCAATTATACGTCGCGATCACGAACGTGTGATCGTTGTTCATTTCAAACAATTATTTTATAAGTTTATGCTTCACGGGAGACATGGGCGTTATGCATGTTGCCTAACTCACCGTGGATATTGGAAGTGGATATTCACAGCTATACCTGTTGTCGTCCAAGCCCCGTAATAACATGTGCCTCACTGTCTGCATGATAATATGAATGATAAAAGTAAAATAATCAATATCAGCAAATGGAAATCGGAACAAAATGAACGAACATTCAAAATTCAAATAATCAATTCATTTTCTCATTTTTTTCCAAATACTTTCACCATAAATATATATATATATATTCTTTTTCTCCAAAACATCAAAATTTGATACAAAATGATTGTTCCCTAATCAAGGGTATGGATGAAAGACAAGACCGTTTGGACGCACAAAGGCGATCTTACCACCCCAAATTAATTGAGGGAAAAACATGACGATTTGGGTTTATAACTTCACAATCGAAAATAATCGAATACCGTATGAGAATAAAATCACCAAATATTTATAATTATACTATCGCTCAGTTTTCATATACCGTAGTCGAGTGTAAGAAAGCACTTTGAAGCTTCATTCCATGTTTGTAGAGCTAGCTATACTATAAGAAAAGTCTTAAACTTTCGATTCGAAATCTTAAACTGAGATCCTTGAAGATCCTTGAGGAGATCGTCGGCATGGGTTAAGATAATTCTGTTGGTTTAAGGGAGCTTTGGATGTTGTTTTGATGTATAAATAATTTTCTTGACGGCGTGGAAATTCTTTTGTCTGACTTGTTTTTGTTTGTTCGAAAGTGAAAAGTTTGTTGCGGACAGGATTTGAGTGAAAGTAAAACTGATGTGAAAACAGTAGACTGGCTGCGATGACTGAGAAATGGAGATGATACGATGGTTTCCGAGTTGAGATTGAAAACAATGTTCTACTTCGTAAACTGTTCGAGATAAATTAATTTTATTTTCATGAAATTATTGGATGAGCGTTAGTGAAGACTTCCATATTCCACTCTTATGGAATTTGTCTGTGTGTGTGTTTATTTTCTCATCAAGCACTGTAAATGTCGCAGGGTTTCGACAGGAATCGTTTTCCGTACACGTAGACTTCTCAAATTTAGTAGTTTATAATTTTTGGGTCAAATCTGTTTTCTCATTTTTACTTTCGTCAATTATAGTAAGCTGGACCTTCATGGTCACTCATCGTCAAGACGAAAAGTCATCCATAACAAATGATTTTCTCTCATCAATTGAATCAATTGAAATGATACATACATTCCATACAAATATCTCGCTCATCTTACAAAACATGTGCTACGTTGGCCCAGTACTAATAGTTCCGAATAACTCGCAATAATTCACATTCTACTGAACAAAAACTTCATTGCCACTGACGTCAGCAATTATTAATGCCCAACCTCTATCCCTGCCCCCTCCCCCCACACACAACACCAGAAACAAATGTAGTACTTGAAAGTTCAAAACAAAATCGTTCAAAGTTAAGAAGTTCAATTTATCATAACCAAAAAAAAAAAAAAAGAGAAAAGTACAAGTCATTAAGAAAACCGCGAAAGGACACAAAATAAATATACAAGCGAAAAGCATTTGTTGCAAAACGTAGTGACTATTTATCATCTCGCTATTCGCAACCAGGTATATACACGGCAGTTGCTATTTGCACGAGCACTTTGCTGCTAAGAAAACACTACGCTTTATTCCAAAACGAGCCAGTCTACCGATGTTAAGTGTTATTTGCGTTTCGTAGACGGCAGAGAAGTTTGTTTTTCCAAGAGAAAAAAAAATGTATATTACGAAATAAGAGTGTGTGTGTTTTGTCATAAAACTAGAGAGATTTCCCTAGAAATAAAAAGTGGCAAGGAAACAAAACTAATCAACATTATACAACAAAGCAGCTCCCACCTTCTTCAGTCCCTTCCCCCCCTGCCCCCTTCCTCCTCACCACCCTTTGTAGTGGAGGCGGACATAAATTAAAAATTGTACTTTTTTCACCTACCCCCTCAAGGTTTTTATATGTGTGTATCATATTTTATGATTAACTTCGGTTGTGCGAGATGTTACATGGAAGTAAGACGACGGAAAACGAAATAAAACAAGAGTGAAATTATTAACAATTAAAATAAGTTAACTTTGATAAATTATACGAATTATGAAGATGTTAACTTGAAATTAAAAATGTTTGAACACGTACGTTTTGGTACATTTTCAGTACATTTTGGTACATCAGACGTTTACAAAAAAAAACATACCTCTAGCGAGACTAGAACCCAAGCCCAACGTGACTTCACTTTCTAAAGAGTCGACTCAGCTGACTGAATTACGGAGGGCGTCGACAATAGATTTATTTATCGTTCATGACTAGACCCGTTACATCATTACTTTATTCAATCTATTCACCACATACATACCACATAATACAATTGAAATATTTTTTTCAGCGTGTTCCAAAAATACGATCGCGATAATATATTAAGATTACCCTACAAAAGACTTATTTATGGTAAACTACTATATCAAAGAAATGGTTATTTTATGATTGATAAAAAGAACTGACGATGTAAAATAAAGCGGTTTTCGCAGGATGGGGGTGAGAGAGAATATATAGCCAAGATATTTCGGTGGATGTAGAGGGGAGGGGGAGGAACGAATACCGTTCAACTTTAATTTAGCTGAACGGTTCGCAAAGAAAGAAGAAGGGAGAAGAAAGAGGAGAAGGGAACTTCGGTTCCAGCATTACGTTTTATCGTATTAAAAAAATTCAATCTTACCACCAAAATAATCATCATTAAAACCGCATTAAATGGTCATATGATATCGCGGGGTTATTTGATACTTCGACTACCCCTCCCCCCCTCTCAACCCCACTTGACTTTCTTCCATCGCTTCTCAAGATATTTTAGCCGACAGTAGCTACGCCTATTTAACTAACTAGTTTTAACGCCTTATAACGCGAGCAAAAAACATGTTTCAAGCCTAGCAAAAAGCTTGGCAATTCGAGACAAGGGTTTATAAGACTGGGGTGAAGAGATAACAGTACTTGAGATAGGTGAAGGGTGAATTAAAAGGACTTCACTGAACTTGTTGTGTATCTGTGACTGATAATTACATTATTGCAGACTTTCTGAATATTTCAGAATTAAAAATCTAATTTCATTTTGATCAGAGGAACAACATGACAAAAGCTGTGATAAAAACGAAGAATTATGTATCACACGAAAATTTATGTCAATTCCGTCACCGATGCTTGGAGACGGAAATATTATCTGAATATGATTTTCAGGATCTTTCAGGATCTAGGAGGCAGAAATGATTCTTGCCAGTAGTCGTCCTGTCACTTCGATGAGGAAATATTTTTGCGAATAATGTTTCAGTATCTATTGGAGTTATTATGGAGCTTGAAGGCAGAAATATATCTGTCCATGTAGTAACTGCCTGGAAAAACATTCCGGAAAGGAAGGCGGAATGGCGGATAGAGAACATCGATTCAATGCACTGCAATCGCGGGATTTGTTTTTCGTTTTCAGTCATACTGCTCAAACCTGTGCACCATAACCGAATATTTCTTTGTGCTCCCGCAAGAAGGGCAGCACGAATTCGAGTCAGGCACATGATGTAGTTCTGAATTCTCCATCGAAAATTTTTCACCGCGGTTCGATCGGACCATCAATCGCCTCATCGGCCCGCAATCGCGAAACCCATTTTACATTTCCGGTGATAGTGCTCTTCTTTCCCTAGCATCATCATTGAATCTTTTCTTTGAGCTCCTACCAGAATGGCTGTATTGATTCTGGCGCCATTCAGGCACATTATGTAGTTCTTGATGTTTGATCGAACATTTCTTACCGCACTCCGATTGGACCATTGGTTCGCCCACCATCGCGAAAATCATGTTTCATTTCCGGTGATAGTGCTCTTCTTACAAGAGCACCATCACTGACTTTTGTTTTTGAGCTTCCGCGAGAATGGCTCGATGGATTTTGACCTCACTTGGACTGATGATGTTGTTAGTTGCGATCTATCTACCAGTTTCCACCGCGCCTCGATCAGGTCACCGGTTCGCCCGCAATCGTGAGAAGCCTTGTTCCATTTCGATGATGGTGCTCAGCGGTCTCATGTCAAACTTAAAACCGTTCCAACGGTGAACGGCTCGTCCAATCGAGACAAGGTGAAGACTGGGCGAAAGATCCACTTGGATCTCGCGAGAGTTCGAAAAGTCGGAGCTGATGGTACTCAGGTTTTGGTGATGGTAAACATAAATGTTAAACATTGTAGCTTATACCCCAATAAGTTTAGGGAGTAAATCTCATCTTGTGCTAAGGTGATTGGCATCTGAATTCTATCTTGATGAAAAATGACAACATTCACAACAATAAAAACAAAAATACTATGTAGATGTATATGAAATATGTAGGTATACGAAATTTTTTATTTAAAACTAAAAATCCAACAAAATGAACTATCAGACAATTTGGTGCACACAATACTGTTCAAAATTCAATAACTTAATTCCAGACATCGGAAGTAAAGATCAGTTTGATAAAGTTATATATAGATAATCTAGTTTCCATTTTCCAATACCATCATGTTATCCGAGATCAAACACAATAAAATATGAAATCTAGTTTCCTTCTAAACTAAGCTCTTTCCGGCACTTTTGAACAGGATAAAGGGAAGAACTAAGGAAGACATAGGAAGGAAGGAAGAAGGTATAATCACAAAGATAACGGGACATTTAACTTTAAAGTAACAAACCGTATACGATGATCATAATAGTATTAGAAAGCCAGGAAGAAACTTTGTCAGTATTCAGAGGAACTAATAATACGAAACCGTATGCAGATTTTCGTTAGTTATAATAATGATTAGTTCACTTGAATATTTCATTAATGTTACTTTAAACAGAAATGGTTCGTTGAGAATGAGTATTTCAAGAATATACTTGGATTCGTGAATAACTTAATTTCATTTTGAGACCGAGATGTTCATATTATCCAGAGACAATATTAGCTCTCTTACCAACAAAAAATGATATATAAATGATTTTCTTTTGTGAAAATTGTTCCTTGACCTTTCTATAATTTATCAAGTAGTATCTCAATTCATAGACAGGTCAAGTATCAAGCTTTTCGGTTCACTGAGGACTCAGCTTATTGGTCAATGTATAGAATACAATGTCATAGAAATTACATATAATACAACATGGCGAACTTATAACGATGTATAATAAAAGATGAAGATAGAAGAGAGAAGTAATAATAGAAAAAGAAGACAGAAAATATCTAGAAAAAGAGTAAAAGATAGAAGTTGAAATAAAATACATGTTTTATTCTTTAGTCTGCTGTTGAGGGTAAAGGTTCAACCTCGGAGGTTTGACGTTACAGTAATACGAACTAGTCGAGTTAAGAAAACAGTTCAAACTTCAGTATAAATAGATTTTATAAAAAATGATTTTCATCAGTTCCAACATGTGGTATCAATGTGGTAGAGAAATCTGAATTCTAAATAATGTCATAGGGTATACGTTCCACTAGAGTATCTGGAATACGGATCAATTTATTGGTTGAAATCTGATATTTCGTTATTTGTATTTATGTTTATCCTAAATCATTGTGTTATATAAAAATTGGAAGTGCACTTATTCTATCATTTGATGAATTAATTTATATATAATTTGTATTTGATACCTGATTTCGCAGGTTATCAATATGGACTATATTATCGAAATATATCGAAATTGTTAGGTCTCAAAATTGATCGTTTCAATTTATATCATTTTGAAGGAATCCAAAAGATCCATGTTTATAAATTATCAGAAATGTTGATATCTTATACGATCCAAAGTTATCTCAAGATTATACTTACAATTCACTATATCGACTTCCATAATTTCTTCTAGCTGTAAATAGAATCAAACATTGACTATTTCTGTTCGGTCGACCAATGACAGCGCTTGGCAACGATCCTCCATCATGGATATAGTTACCATCAGAAACGTACCGCGCCATTATGTACATACATCGATCAAAAGCTACGTTCACGTTTTGTTACCGACAACTCATCAGATGATTAAAGTTAAAGTTGGCAATACTGAAATGTGAACAATCTGTTTGAAAGGAAACATTTCATCAAAAGACTTGATATCCCAACCAAAATACAAACGCAATCGAGTCGATTGACTGATTGTTGGCGCTTTGGTACTTTTATTCGTTGACTAAATGCAAGCGGAGTCAAACGAGAGCAATTTGTTTAATGGATATTGTGATTATCTGTGTGAACTCGGAAATAAATCAAGAATATTGTGTTGGTAAATGTAGTAAGGGATGAAATACATCACATCTGAAAATATAATGATGAGATTGTGAAGAGGAATTATGTTCATATGGTAATATGACCACAAAGAAGTATGGTAGAAGTATTATCTATTGTTGTTGGAAGAGAAGTTATATTCTTACACAATACATGCGTTAGAAGTGGGTATATTTTCAACTAGGTTATATACTATAATATGATACAAACATGAACACAGAGATGAAACAATGGTAACATAATACTATAAGAAGTGAACAGAATAGGAGAACAACATATCATCCAAGGAACTTAAGGTTTTTTGTTTATTCTGAGTTATAACAGTTTTGATTTTATTGATTCCCATCTATAAAATGGCCATTATTTCCTCCTCTCTCACTGCACTATTACACACCCTCTTATTTTAACAAATGTGGTATCACATCAGCTGCTTTCTTCATTGTTGGCTCTATGAAAATATTAGAACAATTTCTGAAGTCTTATTCTATTTCACACTCATTGTTTGTATTGAGAACAAAAGCAATTATTGGCTCAGCAAAGATTCAATTCAGATTCGAACGGTCTTCACTTTTGGTCTGGGATATTTCAGAAACCATCCCAATATTCACAGCGATGACTGAGGAAAACCACGCAAAACTATCTAGTGGTCGACCATGTTGTGGACCAACCATGTCTTCTGCATAATGGTTCACCGTGCTAGTCACTGGTCCACACGTCTCAGTATTATAGTAAGTAGAAAAATATTTATTATATATATAACAGCTATATTTTATTCCAGACGTAAATAACTAGGCAATATCCCGAATGTCGTAGGCTTTACCCCTATATAATAAAGTATTACTGCAGAGAATAAAATAATAAGAACTCTCTCCATCTCTCAATTCTGTCATTAATAATTCATCTGAATTCTAAAATATTGAACCGAAAAGTATAATAATGAATAAATCATTAGAATAGAAAGAATGGATTCTGTTTTTCAGGCTTATATTCGAGATGTGAAAAGCTTTCAAGAGATCTTGTGCTATGGCTCTTGTGGGTGTGCCTATAGGCATATCTGTATATATTTACTTCTTATAAAAGAACTGTGAAAAACTGCATCTTCTAAAATCTGATTATTTATATATTTGTATAATTATTTACTATTCACCCCATCTTGCAATAATTTATGAATATTTTCCGATAGCTTCTTTCCCACGCACAAGCCTTGGGTTATGTTGGATGTATTATTCTCAATATTATTCACTAATCAACTCATTTCAACTACTTTTCAACCACCACACTAAATTACATGGAATTGATTTTTTTTGGGATCCATTTATAAAACCTATTCTGTATTGTTAATATTATTGGTTATGATTATAATTAGGGTGTGCTTAATTTATATTGTATTGGAAATAATACAAATCGATGAATAAATGAATGGATAAGACAAAAATTCACCTGTCATCATTTTTGTTATACATACTATCCATCGAATTATGATATTTTTCTGAAGCATATATTTTCACGAACGGTTGATCGTATCAATCTATAATCAAAGTTAGCTCAGGAGCAAAACAATGCATCAGTTCTATGAAAAATAATTTCAATTTATCTGAAAAGTGATGGAAAAACACGTCTACAAAGTATCCATGTTTGGGCTGAAGCTTTTTTTCTGGAATCGTGGGGGTGGTGCAAAATTGGGTGAAATATAGCAGAGGAAATGGGCACACGTGAAACCAATCTAATCTGAACACATTTATGAACAATAGATAAAACAGGACGACTGTGACATAATAGTTTCAAAATTCAAGTATGTGTATTTCAGGTGTGTGATCATGTGTCTTTCCATAACATTCAACATGCCATAGATAGGCTCATGCATCGCTCATCATGAAACACATAATCACGTTTTTCTAGTCAGTCTAATTTGAAAAATATAAAGCTTGATTCATGTAGTAACACGGTATTCTTCGTCCGGTATTTTCCGTGAACCAGTCGAAAACTTCGTGAAGAAATGTTGACCGGTTCACGTGACTTACTGGGACGGAAAATACCGTGCAACCGTATCAATATGAATCAGATATGAGTGATATAATCAATCTTTCATTCTCAAATATTACACACAGTGTATTAGCATGTGCTTATAACTTTTATTTGAATATTATTCCCTCTGAAAATTGGTATGTGCTTTTTACAATCGTGATACTCTAGTGTATATATAAGTACTAAGTTGATTCATTCACGGAACTGTACGAAGAACGTGGATTCAACTCTCAAAGAGTTTTTTGCATTTTTCTCATGGACATATTCATAATTCATATAAATATGACAAGCAAACGTTATATTATTACATCATTTGATATAAATTATATGATGATGCTGAAAGGATCAGGTTATTAGAATATCCTTCTTCTTATTTGTCATCATAGTATGATTAGTTTTGAAGTAATGTCAAAAGTATTGAAATAGTTTACTCATTCAATTGTGCAATAAGGATTCAGATTGACTGCGAAATTATAATCAAAAACAATTAACAAAGTTTTTCTCCGGCTTTTAATTCTCTATTTCCACTCGAAAACCTTATATAATATAAATGAGAGGTAAAAACTTTCATAGCAATATAATTCTAATTCGATTAATAACTCATTAGCTTTCTAGGATTAACGAATGCTTGGGGGAAAGATAAATGAGAAGAACAAAGTTTCTGAAATATTATAAACAGATTAAATTAAGTTAATTAAAATCTTTGGACGGACTTATATGAAATGTCGGTAAATAAAATTGTTTATTTCGTATAGTCAAAAGTTTGTTTCCTGAAGTCAAACAAGCGGGTTTTGGTAACGACGAAACAGGATTAAGTTTGTCAATTAAAATCACAATTTCGGTCGGTAATAGAAACAAGGCAGCGGCTATGAGCGGTATCAGAGGAGTGGAATCATTCGATGAACGCGATAGAACACATAGAGAGTTTGCTTCGCGGAACAAAATACATTAAATTCCTTTTACGTTCGCATCAAGTTCTTTACCGAAACCTCAGTCGATAAAGTAGTTATACGAGCTATCCGATGAAGATGATTTGACTTGAAGTGGATGTGAGCAATTTGTATTATTGAAATTCGTACATTTATCGAATAATGTTTTCACTCCATTCAACATTTTTTTGTGGACAAGGATCAGCTTCTTCAATCTACGAATAAGTGATCCGAACTGTATTTCTATTATTATTATTATGTACATGTAGTTAGTTGGTTGATCATCAGGAAATAAAAATTTGATCATCATTATTTCAATTATCATTATCATCTTTGACCATCAATAACGTACGTCATTGATAGTCTAAGTTATTATTAAATCGGAGTGGATTTAAGATGACAAACACTATGATCCTCTGATATATGTCAAATATAATTATGAAGAAACGGCCGTCTGTATCAGAAGGTTCTGATGTTTCAAGTTACTTGTAGTAACACGCATATAGTTTTGAGCACATGTTTCTTTTCTCTTACCCCACCAACAGCTTGGTTATACGGGAGTACGCATGCGCTGGTGATAATGAAATGGCAAAGTAATGTTACGATAGATGTTGAGAAAATGTCATGATAATGCGGGAGTCAAACTCACGTCCAGCCGGACTTCAGTTTCTTGCTCAGTGAGTTGAAAATGAATATATATCACATATTGTTAATGTGAATATACAAAAAAAATATAAGATTTTTCTTATCATTCGGTAAGATATTTTATATCTCCATATAAAATTTCCACAAAGTTCAGCTTCGTTCACCCCAAAATTATCTCATGCAATACTCATAAATTTCAGTTCGAATACTGAATTATCTACTTCTAAAAATAAATTTTATAAATTTATCAAAACTATGCTTTTGTCATATGTTTTCACTTGTATGTTGGGTGTATTACTCATCCATTGGTTATGTCTAGCATGTTGGTATGAGTTGATCCATTCGTTATTTTCATCTTATCCAAATAATATGATATATGCTTCATGTATGAACCTTTATTGGTCCCTGACTCCAAAGTGCACAGAATAGCCATTAATAATCAATATAAAACACATGGACAAATATAATACACATAATTGAATATTGAAATAATATGAAACTGAAACGAAATTTCGAAATGAAAACTGAAATGAAATGGAATTTGAGAAAAATTATGACATCCTAATGATTGAGAGAATGAAATGAATGTGAATATTGGTGGAGGACGGTTAGTTCTATTTGGTTTCTGAATGTTCGAATGAAATCTCACTCAGTTCATTAACGAGTATTCTTCAAGTTGGTATCTATTGTATCCATGATTCTGTATCTGAATTCCTTCATTAACCAACAATTGTAAAACAGAGGACAGTGCAATAAATAATCCATCCATCATTTCTTATGGTTTCACCAACATAAATATCAACTTTCACTGTTTATTGCCTGCACTCAAGATTCAATCCTTACATGGGCTTTCTCTTTTCTTCCTTTTGATCTTACAATGTTAATTTACATATATTTTGTTCACTTTCATACTTTTTTTGTTGTTTTACTTGTTCTTTTGTTTTGTAAATAAGATAAAGAATGAAAAGAATTATACATTGAAAAACCTTCCTGTCTGAGGGGCACCAGTTTGGGGCATAATAACAAAGAAAATGCCAGAAGAGTACATTCAAGACAGTTCCCTCCGCTCACCCAATAAAATAAATATCACTCACAATCGTAAACAAATACACGAAAACAAACTTAACCCTTTCTTCTTATAAACTGATCCCCCAAATACCCGTGGCAATAGCACGAACTAATCCCAACCCTGAGCCTTATCCGCCCTATTCTCCAAAGACGCGTAGTATACACAAAACCATGAATTGGTTTGTGATGTGTAGAAAATGGATGAAAACCCATCCAATGTTAGGCTATAGGTGTAATTCTCCAGAGAAATCATGTGGTACTGAACATAAGTACCTCACGTTTCGACCGGCGTCGACGTCTCAACAGGCAAGAGAGCGTCGCGACGCATTTCGCTCGTGGAGCACGTACCGACGTCCGTATAACTTATATGCTATACGGCTGTACCACACAGAATTCATCTGTGCACATAAAAAAACAATAGCGAAACAGTTTGGCGGTGAAATGTTCCTGGGTGGTTTTCACTGTTTTTTTTAGCATGGATGTTTGTAAGTGTGTGGATGGTGTTGTTGTTGTTGTTGTTGCTGTTGATGTTAATGATGCAGATGGACAATTGTTGGGTGCAGTTGATGTCGAGGGTGTTGAAGAATAGAACGTATTCCTGACGATGTTCTGATACACTTTATTTACATCTCTGAAAATTAGTAATTATTCAGTGTGATGTGTTTTTGTTAACATCAAAATCTTGATAAAAAGTTATTACTGTTTCCAAAATGACGCTGAGGATGATTCAGGAGAGCTGTTAAATGGGAATCAATTTCAGAGAATATGAAAATGGCCAAGTTTGAGCGTCTAAAAATTAGTTAAGAGTGACAAACACAATGAGTGAATATAGATTATTGCCTTATTTTGATTCAATTAAAATTTCTCTCAACTTGGACTTGAATAAGACCGATCAGGATCAATGTTGGAGAAGAAGAGTAAAATGGAGATGCATGAAGAATCAGTATCTCAGTCAGCTGAGGCACCGCTTCAGAGATTGAAGTCTCTTGGACGCGGGTTCGAGACCCGCAAAAGGCATGGAATTTTGTAAAAGTCCTTTCACTTATAATCCTCCTAGTTTCAGATCACCTGCACATACGTACCCCCGTTCAACCTAGCTGTTGATGGGGTCGTTGAGCGAACAATATTGAATCAATCATTCAAAACAAAGGTTTTGAGCATATCGAAAAAATCGTTCATTTTTAACGCATGTACTGTGTTCTTGCCAGGGTATATTTGAATCAAGAGATGATAGAACGTCTAGTTTTAAAAATTCTTGACAATTCAAATACTTTGATTGTTTTGAGTATACATGCGCACGCAGTTATTCGTTCCATTGTTTAGTCATATTAATATGGAACCAATCTCGACTTGTCCAAAGAATCACAAAAAAGACATTTTAAATCGTTAAAAGTTAATTTATTGTAATATGATGAAAAGAAATCATCTGAAATGAAAGGAAACTTTTCTCTTTTGTTTAGTTTGAATATTCAATTAATAAATGTGTTTTGATAAGCTTATTCAATTCTTTCTTTGATACTCATCTACATTCGTGAATTGACGTCAACCAATGCAATCGTTTCGAATGATGCAAGGGAAATAATTTTTCATTACTCGTATCAAATAAACCTGAGGCTTTTGTTGCGCATATAACAATACAGAAATCAACTTGATAATATTAATTAATTAATCTCGATCATAAAAAAGAACAGACATTCGAACGATGATGGAAAGGCAAAACGACGTAAGCGCCATTTCGAATATTTTTCACAGGGAGAAGAAACGTTTCTGAGAATTTGTCGGAAACGTCGGTTGAGAATTTGAATCCTTTAAACAACATTGTTTTTCTTGAACGTTCTTTCGCCTTCCATCACTCCATCGTTTCATAATATAAATGAATCTGAAATAATTATCTATACGGCCAATCAATTGGCCAACCCGAGTTGTCCAGATCACCAACTATCTAGATCAACAAGCCTGGAATTGTTGAGTGAGCGAAGCGAAGACTCAATCTCACCGTAGGCCTACTCGAAAACGAACCATTTCTTTTTTGCTCCTCAGATTCAGTTGTAACGTGGCATACACGAATGTCATCATATAATTCGATACTGTGTAGTTTTAATTCCTGAGAAAACTTATTTCGAAGTTTTTGAGCCCCCGTAAGAATATCCGGATGAAATTCGGGAAAAATATCTCCTTCGACTGAATTTCCCAGAATTTGAGTCTTTGCTTTGTCCATCCACTCAAATAATCAGTTTCAAAAACTAGTCTGTAGGTTTGATATAATATTTCATGACATGTCTTGAGGTATATCTATCGTCTACGGATCTATCGTCTATACCTCGCCACAGTGTGATGAACGAGTTCCAAAATAGAAACAGCCTTTCGTCCCAGTTCTAGCAGACAGATGATCGGCATCATCCCTTCCCCTTGCTCGAACCATTTCATCCTGACGGGTCTAGTATTTTACATTTCCAGACATCTCCCGCGGGACGTCGACTGATGAATGTGGGAGAACTCGCGCTAATAGTTTACCATTTCGCACACATATTCCTCGGGGATGAGTTTTCTCAACCGCTAAATGACTACGTTTTGTCAATAAGACATCTGAAAAACAACCCTTGTACAGATATTATCTATCTTACGTCATGAATAATATGCAACCCTGACGGGATGGGGATGGTTCTTACGCATGAGTAATTGTTGTTGGAATTTAAGAATTATTGTTAGTGTGAAAAAAGTGAGAAGAATTTAGGAGATGTTCTATTTTTGGAGCTGAACAACAAGTTTGTTGGAAGGAGAACGGAGAAAACGCGCGTTTAATAAATGTAGAGCATGTAATACAGATGCAATTCTCAGAAGCCTCTCTCTTTCTCTCATTCTCTCTCTCTTTCTCTCTCTCTCTCTCTCTCTCTCTCTCTCCATTTCTTCTTCTTTTTCTTCTTCTTCTTCTCTCTATGTCACCCTCTCTCCATAATACTAGGTGTCAAAATTCTTCCTTTTTCTTAATGTACCGTAGTGTATTAATTTTCCTAAAAAATACTTACTTTTGGGGAACATGAATTATCAAAATTAGACGATGAATGGAAAGTGAATGATATATATTCAGAATGCATCGTGCAAAATGGTGGAAAGTCATTTAGAGACACGAGTATGCGTGTTTTCGAAGCATGTTCGAATATTGCTATGGGACGAAGTTTTTACTCAACGATTTGAGATTTATTTTTAAATATACTAGCTTGCATGATTGTAGGCCCTACACATATTTTCACCTCTCTAGAGAAGAGATGATTTTTATAGTGCAGTTATACCAAAATTTGAGAGAGAATAAATAATTTGATAAGATCAGAAATTGGAGTAGATCGGTTATTCATCAGTTAAGCAATTGTTTCAAGTTTTCGATTTCAGAAATCAAATGTATTCGTGATTCCAACAAATACTAAAATGATCGCACTCACATATTCTGAAACATATTCTCTATTCTACATTTTAATAAAATTAAGTCTATATCCTCAGACATTTTCCTAAAAACAAACGACCTCTTCCACATATACCTTAATCCCATACAATGTCTACCAGCCACACTGAGCACAGATGGGTGACAAATAAAGTCGCTCGTTCCATGTTTTTATACGTATGTCATTAGTACAAGGCTGTTAGTAGTTTTAATAGCGAGTACTCGGTAATTACCTCTCCTCTCGTATGAGAGTCGCATCTTAAAACATTTGACGACCGTTTAAATTAAACCGAATGAGCCAGAAGTGACCAATAAAACTGTATTACGTAAGTCTGCTAGCTTTACGCACAATCGCTGGAATAGTTAGGCTTGGAATGTTCACAAAAGGTGGAGATATTCATTTTGGAGATTTAGTTGGAGATAGACAAAATTTGAAATCACATTTATAAATATGTCTAACCTTTCTTAATGCATCCTGATGACACCTTATTTGTTCATATATCCTTATTGATGAAACTGAGACTCCGAGTCCTTAGATGAAAGGTTGCCGTCAGACACAGGATAACAATACATGATATGGACTAGACAAGCATCTAGTAAGATGAGTGAGATGGTAATATGTTGTAAGATGAGCAAGATATCTATATAAAGTATAATCGAAATCTCTACACACCTTGACCCATATATAATATTACCTCATTCTATAAAGCCGTGCATCTCACTAACATTTCTTTTGCTATTATTTCTATCTATTTGTTGAATGAAAAAAACATGTATCTGAAATATTTAATCAAAAACGGCTGGTTTGAATTGAATGAGAGAGAGAAAGAGAGAAGGAAAGAGAGAGATAAAGATGTGTTGATACATTGTATAGGTGTAGCCGTGAATCTCACTAACATGTCTTTGCTATTATTTCTATCTATTTGTTGAATGAAAAAAAACATGTATCTAATTATTTACTCAGAAACGGCTGGTGTGAATTGAATGAGAGAAAGAGAGAGAGAAAAGGAAAGAGAAAGAGAAAGATGTGTTGATACATTGAGACAGGTGTAGTTCGAGTGTATGGAGATTATAGGTGTATATCATGACAAGATGTGATGAGTCCTTGGTAAATACGGTATTGTATTGTTAGTTCCATGTCATTATACATCTTCTACTTCAACTGGATATCTTGTGAGGGGGCAAAGTTTTATATTCATTCGAATAGTTTTATATTCAGTTAAACTACTATTCCAAATACAACAGTCGACACAATTTTATTACATAACTCTTGCTACACTATTTCATACAAACATCGTATAACTCACTTCCCAATTGTATAAAATGTATTTTGAGAACAAAAATATGAGGAATAGTTTGTTGAATCAACAATGAAAAGAATTCTATTATCAAACGCTTTCTACACAGTTGAAGTGGTGATAAGTGAAAGGACCTTCACAAAACCCCATGCCTTAAAAGGAAGTGCGTGCACGGTGCTTACACAAATCGAGAAATGTATCTCCACTATTTTTTCCATGTTTGAAAATCAGTGTGATTGAATGAAAAGTTCACATCTCCAAGATAATTCTATGCACTTCAATTATTATGAAATTGTATTCGCGTGAATTCAATCAGTTATGGGATGATACGTCAATGAATTTCATCACGTTCTTTTCATTCATTGACGTATTATCTTAAAAATGATTGAATTCACTGAAATAAAATTTCATACTGATCAAAGAACATACAATTATCTTAGATACGTGAACTTTTCATTCAATTATACTGGTTCGTGAACATGGAAAAAATTAGTGAAGATGAATTTCTCTATTTTTTTAAGCACTCACACCCATTGGTGACTTCAGTTTCTGAAGCGATGTCTCAGCTAACTGAGCTACCGAGGACGGCGAAAATAATACACAGAATGGTATGAATGGAATGAAAACCAAGTATATCGAAGATTTGAAAAAGATGAAATCAAATCAAGTGAACTGATCAAATTAATTGAACAGTATCCAATGAACTCATTGTTACTCGATTGTTTGATAAATAACCATTTCGATGCATTTGAATTTCCATCTTAACAACCAAGTTGTATCATACGAACTATCCTACTTCAATGTCTAGACTATGATACCAAACATCTGTATCTTTTCAACAAATAAATTAATATGGCTTTATTTGTTCATTTTTCGTTCAATGAAAATAATATCCTCATTTCTAAGGTTTTACTTTGTTTTACAATAAACATTAGAACTCAAGTAATACAGAAAACTTGAACTTAATTCGATGAGCGTTAGCGAAGAGTTTCCATGCAACTCTTACGGAGCTTTGTCTGTGTGTTTTTGTTTGTTTGTGGGCACTGCACAGGTCGCAGGGTTTGACCGATCGACATCAAACTTGTTTTATATACGCAAACTCATCCAACTTGGAACTGTATAGTTTTGAGGTCAAGAACTTAGAACTGTACAGTTTTGAGGTCGAATCGGTCGGACCATTTCTGAGAAACATCATTTCAAAGTTTTTAAAAACCCAATAAGATTAGGCTGTGCGGAAAAAATTGAAAAATAAAATCTCTCCAATATAATCCAAATTCTCCTCAAATGTGAATACAGAAATAATACACATTAATAAAAATTGACGTGTAATTCGGACCAGCCGTTTCGAAGAAAATAATTTAATACATGTTTTTTATTCATAGAAAATTGGGAAATATTAGTGGAAAAATATTGCATTGTTGAATTCACGGCTTCCTAGATCCATTGGCATCGGATAAAGTTCATTTTATATGATCAAGGTGTGTAGAGTTTCGCTCATCTTACAACGCACATTCCGCGTTTGCCTAGTTTAAGAAATTGAATACATCATAGTCATGCTAATATGAGTCAATTTTCCGAAGAAACTTCGACGGTTAAAATAAAACCTCACTAAATCTCCTTAAATAAACTGTTTTCGTTTATTTCTCAGTTCCGTAATTCAATATTTGATCAGAGTAAAATATGGGCTATAATATCTCGCCGCCCCAATAAGGGAGTTAGGGGGTCGGGGAAGTTTCTCAGAAGAGTTGTGGTGAGGGGAGGGGGTGGGTTATGAGGGAAATAGGGGGATGGGAGAAAGGGCCGAGAAAGTTTCTAATAAACTGGCGAATTCGATGCGGTGTACGAAATGTGAAAGTATTCTAGAAAGATATTCAAGTTGGAAACTTTCGATAGCTCTCTATAGTTGGAAAGATAGTACTGTGTTGGCTACCACACATACACACACCCTAACACACACACATGCACGTTTTAAATGTCGCTTACAAGATTTATGTATTCCACATTGCAAAGAATCTGATAAAATTGAGAATCGACTTTTCAGAACTGCATGAACATTTTGAATCTAGATATGTATTTCGCCTAATAGAATATTATATGAGGCATTCTTCACTTATATCTCTACTTCTTGTCTTTGTTGTTTTTATGAGTCAATGATTTAGTAATCAAGACGTATTGGCGTCAATGAATGATGAACACGTCCTTGTATTACTTCTCACGTCCAAAAGGATGATTGAACCATGAATTTGTTTGTTTTCTGAACGGCTGGTGGGATTGATGTAGACATTTGTAAATCTGTATCTTTCTTGTGTTTCAATCTCGACCGATTTTTTCTAGAGGTTTTCAGAAGAATTTGTTTCCGCAATGTTTACTTTCCGGATTAAACTTGTAAGATCTTTGGAAAATTCGTGATAGTTATTCAGAAAAATGGGGCAATGGCACTGATATTACACAGTGTCAGTTCAGACGATCACATTGCCAAACCAGCAATTTTCCACCGCCGATATATTCTCATAGAGATTTCGAAAACGTCTGAATGTTTTTCTCTAAAATGTGGTTCGAACGATTGCGACAGTATCGAGCACGTTTATGACACATATGAATGCGAAATTTGAATTAAATTTGTGCTCCGATTTGACCTGTGTAGTACAAACAAAGAATATGAACTATCCTCCCACTTTTTTCTCCAATCATGAAATTGTAGTAAGCCTACAAATCAATTGAGTTTCAATTCAGTTTCAAATTGCCTTTGAGTTCAAAATTCGAGTTCACATTGGTAAATTGAGTTTCACATCACTCATTAAAACATTCTTCCTGATTTTACCTATTAAGTGCGTAAAAGCCAACTTGGTTATTCCAAAAAGTACAAGATGACTGAGCCGTTGCTTCCACCCATCTAATAACATTTCCTCAGTCAAAATATAACAAGTGTCAAGAACCCCCCCCTCCTACCCTAGAACTATCCCACGGAATGGTTTACGTCTTTGTCACGCCAAACACGTATGTCTTATTAACGGAACTGTCGCACGTAATATTCCATAACTAGGTTTGACGAGACGCAAACGCAAACGCATGGCAAACGCAACGCAAACGCGCCGCGTCACACTGTTCTACATCTGACAGTGAGTCGTACCTAGCGAGTGCTTTATTGTCCTGTCTAATTAAGACACTTTATTTGTAGCTTGAGCGCTAGGCATGTACAACCAACGTGACGAGGTTCACGATTTCAACTCACATTTGGGAATATTAATATTGGTTGAGTTTCAACATAAATATTAATTAAATGTTCTTGATGTTTGGTATGATGAAAATATTTAGCATATAAAATTCATTATGGGATGGATTTTTTATTAGTGGTTGAAATTTAATTATCCACTGACATTTAAGAAGCCGCAGGGAACAATAATATTATTTTAATTTAATTAAAAGTTTATTTTTGACAAATAGTTGTTCCAAAAATCTTCACTTTGATGTATTGTGTGTGCATAGACAGTGTGGTTGGGTTGCAATCGCACTGAGTCTTCTGTGTTCATTTCAAAATGAGTTATATTGTGTACGGTATCTTCTTTATTATTGATGACTTGGTAAGCGATGAGAAATTACAAAAATACTATCTCAATCTAGCTCAATCTAACCATGGAGTTGTATTGTACTGGAGGTATAACTCCGTGTTAAAAACTCGACTCACTTGATCACAACTAATAGTGGGTAACGGCGGCCATGTTCTCTGCTCAAGCTGATTGTTGTCAGGTCTAGGCCTACCCATTGTTTTATATTTGGTGTCTGAATTTGAGGCCTTCTTTAATATTACATCATGTAATAGTAAAGAAGGTCTTGCCTTCTATATAAGTACATAATGTATGATAATAGAGAAGGCCTGCTGAATTACCAAGTGGGAGTAGCTCCAACTGGCAGTTGAAAAAAGAACATGGCCGCCGTTTCGAAGTAACCGGATGAATGGGATCCGGTACACATCTCGGCGCTGAGATAGACCTCCATATATACAACTCCATGATCTAACCATCTTAATCAACTGAACCAAACTAAGTCAACCTAACCTAAACTAACCTGAACTAACCCAAACGAACAAACAACTTGAAGTTATTAATCTAAAACCTACTTCCGGTTCGGTGAGCAGCCATTTTGCTTGAGTGATCACGTGATCAAGTAGTGTAGAATCAGTGGAAGTGCACTGAGATTCAACTGCACTGATCGAAATGCAAGGACTATTCCCATGATGCACATTTATTATTGATGTTTCGCGTTTTATAATCAAGTGTTTGTATGATCAGCGGTAAAAATATCCCCAAGCAACGTCGTGAGGTACAATCTTTGAGAGGTTATTGGACTTGATTCTTATTTTTTAAATTTCATCCTGGTTTAACGACAGACTGTAATGATGACGAATGATGAATGTGATGTTGGGGAGATGGCTCATGCAGTTTGTTCTGGATAGGGGGAAGGAAATGGTTGTCAGGTGCTACCTCAGTATTCATGACAGAAGGATACTGCTGACAAATTCTGCCTCAAGGGGGTTTATGCACGGTGCTCGTGAAAATAGAGAATTTCACCTCCACTATTTTTTTTCTATGTTCTGAAACCAGTGTAATTGAATGAAAGTTCACATCTCCAGGATGATTTTATGTTCTTTAATCGATATAACATTCTAATTCAGTGAATTCAATCAGTTCTAAAGATAATACGTCAACGAATAAGAAGAATATGATGAAATTCATCAACGTATTATCTCAAAACTGATTGAAATCGCAAAGATAAAATCTTATAATAATCGAAGAGCATGCAATTATCTCGGTGATGTGAACTTTTCATTCAATTACACTGGTTTTTGAAAATGGAATAAAATGGTAGAGATACATTTCTCGATTTGTGTAAGCACCGTCTTCACCCCCTTAACGGCAACCCTAGTTCGAAGAAAAATCCACCAGATGGCATTTCTCTCAAAATATTAATATTCTACCGTGATGAATGTGCGGTCTTGATTAGGCTTGAAACAAAACAAATATATATCCAAATATGATCCGATGAAAATTTCAGGTATGACTCCACTGACTCCAAACCAACAAAACAAACATAAATAAAATGAAAAGCTTCTTCATATTTAAACACATCCACAATGCATATCCAACCCTTACAAGCAATTGTTTCATTCCAGGCTATTTCTTTACTACTCTTTGTTGCCCATAATGTAACATAACTGATATTAACAATGCAACATTATATTTTCTTGTGTATGATAATACATGGGTATATGATACTCCTAACAGACACTATAGGGCGAGGTTATAGGGCGAGGTTATAGAGCGAGTGAAAAACTCACTTCATTGTAGTTAAGAGGAAGCTGCTGCAATATGCAAAATGTATATGTAATGTAGACATTATATTGTTGAGTAAAAAGTAGATATTTATATTTTTACCAAGAGAGATGAATGCGCTGGTTATCCGTGCGATAATGGTGTACGATAGGGGAGACGGTCGATCGGAGCCTTCAGCTCTTGTTGATACTCGTGTGGTAAGTTTCACAAAGCGAACAATAACTTCTATATGGAATATTTGAGTTGAAAATGTTAGACGTGTATGACAACATATTGTTTGTACTTTCCTCCACGAGAAATTTAATAGATTGTATATTTTATAAATAGTGGAAAACTTCAGTAATTGTAGGCTTACTACCACTCTCCGCATTGAAACTTGTTATACATAATCACTGTTCCTTCGCAATTAAGGCTTCAGATGAAAGTAGGATCGTTTGAACTGGATCACAAGACCGAGTTCACCACCACATTTTGATTATTTTAAATGAAATGCAATGAACCTTGGCACCAGAACTGCGCTGTTTATGACCATACTTTTTTCCGTATGTAGAAGTCTTTCAGTTTCCATAGATATGGAACACATTAAAATAATAAACATATTTTGTGATATATCATCCGGACATTACCAGCATTTGTATTGAGAGTGAACACACGAATGTAGATACCTCCCACTTTGAACCAAATCGCTTTGGCACTTCTGCACACTTCTAATTGAGGACTAATTGTCGATAAATTCACTGCAGTTTTATATATTCAACGATTCTGAAAGATGTATAGTTGTGTTTCTAAACTTGAATCGTGTCTTGAAAATAATCGACTGAGACGGGTGGACCACTGGATAGCACGCTGAACCATCATTCAGGAGATCCCGTCATGTTTGACGATCATGTGGTTATTCGTGGTGTCTCTGTCTTTTATGTTAGCAGACCACAACAAACTCCAGTTTTTCCCCCATTTCCCTCTAATATGTAATAAATTGTGATGAATCTCTCAAATATCTTCTCTATAGAGTGGGAAGTGAGTCGGGAGTGAGGCGAGTTGTGGAAGAGAAAGGGGAGACATGGATTGAAGTAGAGAGCGGTAAATGGTGGAAGGACAGAGAGAAATGGATGGAGTGGTGAGAAAGGTTGAGATGGAAGAAGAGTAGGAGGAAGAAGACTTGGGTCTTGTAAACGCAAGTCGACGTGTTTTTGCACTGGTTTTATGCACTTACCTAACTTTATTAGAAAGCATATTCGAGGATTTTTTTGAAACTTTTCATTATCTGATTCTTATTCATCAATCACCGGCGACAATACAATAGATTGGTCTTCACACACAGAGAGTCGTTCGAAACAATATATAAATAATGAATAAAAATGTAGAAAATGAAAAAAAGTTCAAGTCCCATTTCAAGACAGACTATATATAAGTGCTTGTTTTCGAAAGTAGAGTACTACGTACAGAAACACGGCCATCTGTAATGCCGCAAATGCATTGCACTCGCACTTCAATCCAATGAAATATTCATAAACGAGTATAGAGCAATTGTTTTCCCTCCATGTAGTATTTCCTATTTTATGAACTTGTTTGTATCAACGATAAGAGGGCTGTCTATACCACGTGAATATAGATCGTAACATGGGAAATTGTAAATTGAAGAAATTCGGCTACGTCCCATTTCAGTGGAATCCCGTTTCGTCGACTGCTTCAGTTAATCGAAATCCCCATTCATCAAAATCCCGATCCGTATTCGTCGACTGCTTTAGTTCATCGAAATCCCCATTCATCGAAATCCCGATCCGTATTCGTCGACTGTCTCAATTCATCGGAATCCCAATTCGTCGAAATCCCGATTGAGTGAATTCCCAGTTCGTCGACTTTTGACCTTTTACTTAGCTGTCTCCTTTTGTCGACTGTCTCAATTCATCGGAATATCTTTCCATCGAAATCCCGATTTAGTGAAATCCCAGGTCTCCTACTTTCAACCTTTCACTTAGCTGTCTCCTTTCGTCGACTGTCTCATTATGATTAACTGTTTCATTAAAATAATTTAAGAAGAAATTCAAACACACAGTTATAAATAAAATACAATAAATCAACTTGGAGAATATCCATACAGGAAAAAAGTGAATACACAACAAAATACCTAATATTATCCTAAATAATTGAATAATCCTCGGATGAGGACATACGCACATGTTCAATTCAATTCAATTTGAAACCATTTTATTCACACTCACTCAATGCTTACAACAATTACATACAAGTATAGTAAACAGAAGTATACAAATGAACAAATATACAAATAATCATATCTAAAGTCAACAATTTTAATCATATTGATACAATAGAGATAGACCAAATTTGATATAAAGTTTTGATATGAAATTTAGTTATACAATTTAGATATGATATTTTGAAAGTGCGAAGCCCGCATAAGAGAAATCTTGAATGTTAAATCTTGATAAATCTTGAATCTTAAGATAAATCTTGAATTGGAATGAATAAATAACACAGTCAAAATGCATGCGGAAAGAAGATCGTTTCTTTCGTGAATGCAAGTATAGTATTGTAACCTATAAAATGTGCACACAGGCTTTGGGTAAATATTATTACACAGTGAGAAATGACGACGGGAAAACGAAGGAAATGATAATATAATAGAGGACGAAGAGGGATAGAAATCGGATTAGTTTCCATTTCCATTCAATATGATGCAACCCTCCCAGTGATGGATCGAAACCATCAACCGTTAGCATGAGGGGCATGAGGAAACGTCCGGTCGATCGGGGCCATTACCGAGTATCACTCAATTTCGTCCAATGTGTCTGCAAAATAAAACCTATTTATGTCTGCCGTTACGAATAACAATATTGCTGATTTGCATATTTGATTGAAAGGGTACCCCTTTACGTTGCTCAACCCCAACCCCTTAGCACCCTTCTCACTCTTGCCTCCCCCCCTCTCTCTCCTCGTCTTCAACTTCCACTCTCTCTATCTATCTCTTTTCCTCTGTCTCTCGTTCCCTCTCTTTCTCTGTTTCTCTATTTCTCTCTTTCACTTTCCCTTTTTTCTCTCGTTTTCTTTCTTCCTTTCTTTCTTTCTACTCTCTCTTTCCCTCATCCTCTCTTTCTCTCGTTCTCTCTTTCTCTCTCTCTATATATATCTCTCCTCTCTTTCTCTCTTTCTCTCTATCTCCATCTCTCCCTCTTTCTCTATTTTTCTCTTACTTTCATTTTCTGTTCTCTCTCTTTTTCTCTCTTTCTCTGTATCTCTCCTCTCTTTCTCTCGTTCTCTTTCTCTTTCCCTCTTTCTCTCTTTCTCTCTCTCCCTCTTTCCCTCTTTCTCTCTTTCTCTCTTTCACTCTCTCTCTCTCTCTCTCTCTCTCTCTCTCTCTCTCTCTCTCTCTCTCTCTCTCTCTCTCTCTCTCTGTCTCTCTCTTCCGCATCAGATATATTGTCAATGTGATGCCATATACGTTCCTTTGATGATCCTACATCACCTCACACCTTGCTGCATTCATATGTCTGTCGCTTCGGAGGCTGTATCCCAAAGGTCATCCTGATTCCAGTTAATTCAAACACTGTTATGAGGGTGAATTAATTTCCACAAATTCATGTGAAGGGATTAGCTGATTAACTGAGAACGGGAGGAAATACACAGATTTGTGTTCGCTTCAAAACTCTGTGTTTGACAAATCTTTAATGTATGCATGTGGTAAACGGGACTAGAATGAGTTTGTTGTTATTGATTGTCGATTTTTGAGAAGGTATCAACTGAACTGAGACCCTATGGTCCTAAACCTCAACTTCACTGAAAACTAACTGATCTAAAAACCAACTGACCTAAAATCAACTGACCTAATCTTCTACTTCTTGAGCAATCTATACAGAGGTGAAAATGGGAATTTACCTCTCCCCCTCAATTGAAAGATGGAATTTCAATTTCAATTTCAATTCATATTTGCCAAGTTCAGTTTTACATTCTATGAATAGGTTATGATGAAATATATGGCACGTCAAAATATAAACATTAACATAATATAAAGTGAAACTAAAATATGTATGAGTTATATAAATAAAAACACATTCATATACAACATACATCACATTCACACATTAATTTATACATTCGGTATGATATTCATTCTCCAACCTTTTCTTGTGCTATACTAATACTTATTGTTCTTCAACGTGTCAATGTACTCATTCACACAATAACAACAGGTGGATATTAAAAACTTTTCAAATTCAACTTCAAAAAGATTTAAGGAGTCAATAGATGAACATAAACAGGGAAAATGTTATATAATACTATCAATTAATATGCTCTTTTTCAAGCTCTACTCATCAACAAAACATCAAATCGTATTATTCTAAATATGAAACCCACTCAACAACGGAAAGTGAAGGTATTACATGAATACTCGAATGCGCATTGAGTACGACGAGCTGTCAAGTAAACTAATATCCCAGAGAGAAAAATATCACTTACCAAGACAACAGATACAAATATTAACGTTCACGCATCACTTTTACCCATATCCTCAAGTAGAGTTTCACGATAAAAAACTCTATTTTCCGGGGTGTGCGAGTCCGGGTTTTCAAACTCGAGTCCCATTCTTCATAAAAATAAAAGTTAGGCATATAACATTCTCATAGTATAATCAGACGAGCTTTAGCGAGGATTCAATTTGACATACTGAAAAAAAACTTTGTTCGTTTTTGTGTTTTTCATTTTTCATGGCCTTTTGTCGGTTCTCTACAGGTCAAACGGCTACAGCTATCAACTTCAAACTTTTTTCAATATGGGTCCTCATCTAACTTGGATCTGTAGAGTTTTGTGGCATTATCGGGTGGTAACTTTATTCATGAATTTTAGAAATGTCAAAAATACCCTTTAGAATAACATAGCGAACAAAAAATATTTTCCTGAAAGATGATTTTCCAGAAAAATTAAAAACATCTGTGTTTCATTGTTTTCAGAATTTCGATAACTCATACCGTTGAAAAATTATCACCAAAATCCTGATATTCTGCTAAATCGACTCCCATGGACTCTTAAAATCATCCAGTTGGTAGACAACTTTCCTCTTCCATGGATACAAGTATATATTCAAGGGAAATGAACTGAATGACTCTGGAGTTATTTCATCAACGTTGGCACACGTCTAGTGCTCTTTGTGCGTGCTAATTACGAGCAATCTCATCAAGCAGACAAAAGGCTTGGTATTTTCTGTAACAGACCTATCATGAGGAAAAGCTGCGGGCATTTTACATGGATATTATAATTTCCTTTTGTGGGACGATTCAAGCGGTCCAACTAACTTCTGATAATTGAGAGGAATTGTAATGCGGTAATTGAAGAGATGATGATATGGTTGAATGTATATTATCTAGTGAAGCCAGTTATAATCCTTGTTCAGATATACATACTAGGATAACGCTATATATGCGTTGTTAGACGAGCGAATAGTAATAGTATGGGTAAAAAATGCTTCGAGTGAAACCAATTTAGCACATTTCATGTTTTTTCTTCAAAATGGCTGACCTGATCAAGCTGGAATTTTTTAGAAATGTGTATGAAAATGTAAATCAATTTCACGCGAAATTTCATTTTTTGGGAAAATAAAAATAGTTTCTTCTTTTTCCGCCATGTTATTCTAATGAGCATTTTTGAAATTTCTAAAATTCATAAAAAAAGGTTACCCCTCGATAATGCCACAAAACTATACAGATCTGAGTTAGATGAGGAACCATATTGAAAAAAAGTTCGAAGCTAATAGCTGTAACCGTTTGACCTGTGGAGAACCGACAAAAAAACATAAAAAACACGAAAAATAAAAATCATGAAAACGAACACCAATTTTTTTCAGTATGTCGAATTGAATCCTCGCTAAAGCTCGTCTAATTAAATCGATCATTGAGTATTGTTCGCTTAACGACCTTAACAGCTAGGTTATACGGGGGTGCGAATGAGTGGGTGATGATGAAACCATGAAGTGATGATAAGGGTGAATACGTTCACAAATACCCATGACTTATGCGGGAGTTGAACTCAAGCCCACGCACAATTGAAGAGGATGTGATATTAAATAGTTGGATGGTGGTGTAGCACGGTGCTACGAAAATAGAGGAATTCATCTTTAATATATTTTTTCAATGTTTACGAACCAGTGTGATTGGATGAAGAGTGTATGAACTCCAATATATATATATATATATATATATATATATATATATATATTGTGTTTGAAGGACGCACTGTGATGATAGCGAAGATATATTGCGTCGGATGGATGATTGATGAGATGATGGGATGATGCGTTGAAGGTTTCTTGGGTAATGAGAAAGACAATGGGAAAAAGGCGGTCGTGGTCTTCATTGTGGGAACCACAATATACAGCCTAATATGCAAAATAGCCTAAACTACAGAGGGAAACCATGAGAAAACCCTGTGTAGATGGTCGGCGGCGGGGATCGAACCGGGTTCGAAATTCCCCTCGTCTCCCCGATCACAAGAAGCGAGCGCGTTAATCACTGAGCAATGTGTGCCGTTTTTTTTTTATCATTTGTTGCTATTGAACTGTCCAAGTGGCTACATTATTGTCGGCAGTATTTCAATAAAAACTCATACATCACCCCTCACTCTCACTCTCGATGTTACGCTTACAGCTGTTTCATCTTGTAAATTAGCCTCAAGACAGCGCGTTTTCCTAGTTATTTAATTAACTTCTTGATTAAATAATGGCTTCATACAGAAACCACGGTCATCCCTAAAGACGGTGAATACATCATGTTCCTCTCATAAGATATTCCAAGTCTTGAACCAACGTTCATCTTAATTTCATCTTACTTACGTCTTCTGATCTCACAAGCTTCTTAGGATCGTTTTTCTGCTCAGGATTAGTGTCAGTAGCGGATGGATAATATTAACTACAGCACTGGGAAGCAGAATTGCAAAGCAATTTCCGGTATAGAACAGAAGATATGCATGAATTTTGGATGTTGGTTTAAACTTGCCTATTCGAGAATTTTGTTTAACACGAGTATTATCGCATCTTATTTCCCTTTATGTTTCAGTTTTGGTAGAATTCTTTCGACGATTTCAGAAAGAATATAATAACAAGGGACAATTCACATCACATCTGTTACTGTCAGCTGATTGTTAGTTAGTCAGTTGTTGTTAGTTAGTTCGTGTAATTGTTAGTTTTATCACCATCATTACTAGATATAACTTAAGGAAATGATGATCTATGGGAGACGATTTAGCGAAAAATCAGGTTTTCGGTGATAACTTTTGAACCGTATGAGGTATATGATACCTTTAGGATGGTGAAAAAATTCTTCATCACATATGGCATAATTTGCACGTATATACGTTTCAAGGAAATTGTTTTTTAGCCGTATGCGCTTGACATCAGGCGATGAATACCGATGAATGGGCGATGAATACCTATTTAATGTAGCATGTTTGTACACGTGTTTTAACCTCATTAGAGTTTTGATATCTCATACCGTTCAAAAGTGAACAACTGATATTCCGCTGAATCGACTCTCATGCACTCTTGATTAACATAACTGTAATTTTTAGAAAGTGTATAAATCAAAACACATTTTAACGGTACTTCTGAAGGATGATAGATATAACGTTCCAATTTACTGAAATCATTTTTGTATTATCAATCAATTATTCAATTCTTTCCACATTATAATACAACTTGATTACTAGATGTTTTCACAATTACAACTTTTCTGTTCTATCAGTAATAATACTGATTTATTCAGAATCATATATACGCTGAATTCAGTTTATTAGTCGATTTATAATACGACTCGAGTTTTATCTATTTTTCAGATAGATTTTTATTTCACATTTCACTGTCGAGTTTTATATTTCTATTCAGCTCACTTGCAATGTTTTTAATGATGCGAGTGCGATAAACCTGATTTAATAATTATTCGATAACAAATAATCATTTCATCTAGAGTATTGTTTTAAATCTCAAATATGGATAAAATAGATACAGTTGATTAAACAAAACAATTTTCAGTATACCCTGAGAAATGAAAGCATGGAGAATACATATTTACGTTGAGTGGAATAATTTAATGGACCTACCGTTAACAAACATGAATTTCACTTGGTAATAAGAATGGAAAGGAATCACATTTCCAATTCAAGTGTTTACGAGCAATAAAAATGTCGAATTCATATTTTGATAGATGAAGGTGAATACAGTCATCATCATTCATTTATATTCTATCTAAAATTTCTCAATTTGAATGCTTGATATATATATATATATATATATATATATATATATATATATATATATATATATATATATATATATATATATATATATATATATATATATATAATGGTATGAATGAAATGAATGGAATAAGACGTGTATCAGCTTTGCGAACAGACGTATGATGAATACTTTCTCTCTGTGGTAGAAACTGATATTCTGCTGAATCTAGTCCCATGATTCCATAAACTAGGAAACTATGGCGTTTTCCTAGTTTTAAAAAATCATGTAAAACTTCATCTCAATCTGTTATCTCTATTGAATTTCTTTTTCAATTTGCAAAATTATAGTTCATTCTGTACAATTCTTCTTAATATCATAGATATAAGTTCAGGTGAAAGAGCAGATGCACATATACCTGAATCTCGTCGATTTATGTTTGTCTCAATTTATTGTCTCATTGATAAATTCCAATGTAAATTTTCTGTATTTTCTATTATGTAACTAACTGCCAAAAAAGAGAACGATGTCTGATAATGATAAATGGTAATATTAACTTTGTTTCGTATCCGCTTTGTCGCATTTGTTATGAAGTTTCTCTCTCTTCCTGTGACGTCATGAGTGGAAGGAAGCGGTGGGAAGTACAGGAGACATGACGGAGAAGAAGCTGCTCTTCATCTCAAAGATCATGTCAGTGTGTGGGTGCGTGTTTGTGTGTGCGTGTGTGTGTATTACATAAGCCAATTTATCAAACACAAGAACAAAAAACTAATAACTTAATGGATATGGGAAGAAATATATGAATACTAAACACAATATTTGAAAGTGTATAGTCAACGTGACGTAAGTAATTGTGTCTGGCCAGTATAATAAAAATATTATTTCTCACATTTTCTTAAGGGGGTGCATGCACAGTGCTGGAGAAGTTCATCTTCCCACATTTTTTTCCATGTTCAAGAACCAGTGTTATTGAATGAGAAGAAGGACAACACTAAGATAATTTCATGCTCTTCAATTAATGTGGATGTGAAATCAATCAGTTTTGAGGTGATACGTCAATGAACATCAAGAATGTGGTTGAATTCAGACACGTGTATCATAATGAAACTGATCGAATTCACATAAATAAAATGTCATATCAATTGAAGATCAAACAATTATTTTGGAATCGTTATTCTTCCTATTCAATGACACTGATTCGTGAACAAGAAAACAAAATAGTAAAGAAGAATTTCTACATATTTAAGGGCACCGTGTATGCACCCCCTTAAAACTATTATGTGATATGAGAACTTGTTAAGACTTGTCTCCCAAGAAGTTTCAGCCAGTCGAGGGATTTTAAACAGATCATAAAATGTACGCAGTGCCCAGAAGACGGTTGTCTACACACTCAATCGTTTCAAGAACTTCAGTAATTACATAATACGACTGTAACCATGAACAATTACCGTTTTCGAAAATGGAGATGACTCTCTCATCATAAATCTAGATCTGAAAATTCTCCATCCTACAAAATCAAAGAAAGATACGTCGTTTATTGTTAAAGATGTATTCATACCAGAATTCAACATATATCGGTGGAGGTGCCAGGAATATATTCCCGCGGCAGATTCCCTATAATTTAACATTATATCATCTTGAGCCCTACGGGAGTTGTTGTAGCACGCTTTCATGCAAACAACAAGACAAAATTTATAACATTTCAGCTCAACACAACTTCGACTACGTTCGAATATTCATTTCCGTTTCGAATATATTTCCGAGTCAACAATTAAGATGCTGGTATACCAAAATAACGAAGCATTTGAAACAACAAACTTGACGACCATAAGTAAACATGCGATATAGTGTTTTGCTACAGAAGACAAATATTTTGTTGTTAGATGAACGAAGATGAAAATTTGAATTATTATAATATGGCATGTTCGTCAGGTAACATAGGAAGTGAAAAGATGGGTAACGTCTCGATTCAGTGAAATCCCGATTAGTCGACTTGTTTGAAATGTGGTGAAATAAGTCGATGAATCGGATGGATGAATTGGGATTTCGTTGTGTCGGGATTCAATCGAATTGGGATTTCGATTAATCGTGTCAGTCGAAGAATCGGACAGACTGAATGAATAAAAGTAGACAAATCGGGATTTCATAATCGGGATTCCAATGAATTGTGCCAGCCAACGAATCGGGATTTTGATGGATCAGTAAGTGGTCGAGAAGTTCAGGTAACACCAAGGTACTGGATCGGATATCGTTTCAAAATTCCTCATCTATCTCAGATCTGTATAGTTTTGTGGCATTATCGGGGCGCAACTTTTTTTCATGAATTTTATAAATTTCAAAAATACTCATTAGAATAACATGACGGGAAAAAAAAAAAAATTTCATTTTCCAGAAATATGAAATTCTGCGTGAAGTTGAATTACATTTTGATACACATTTCTAAAAACATTCAGCTTGATCGGGTCAGCCATTTTGAAGATAAACATAAAATGTGCTAAATTGGTACCACTCGAAGCAGTTTTTACCCATTTTTAACCATACTATTACTATTCGCTCGTCTAACAACGCATATATGGCGTTTTCCTAGTTGTCTTACAACTCATATGTTGAGTAGTTTGCCTAGTTATCAATAGTAGTGTATTAACTCAAATGATGTAACAACTAACTGCACATCCAACTGTTCATACATCTTCTTTAATCCCATCTTGTATCAAGTACATTGGTACTACATATACATTACAACTCTATGTACACGCTTTGTTTAACGATATTCGATAGCTTAATGGATTAACAAGCATATAACACAATATGGCTTTATTTCTACTACATTTTAACAGTAGTTGTAATCCTATGAATGTGGTTGTACACTTGCCCGAGTTGGATGATTTGAATTCACTTTTTTTTGTTTTAATTTGTGGTAGAATCAGACAAAACACTGCTAGTGCTTTCAGAGAGAATTCAACTGGAACTTGTGTCTGATAGTAAACGTTGTGAATTGAAGACACAATGGGCAACTTGCACGCGTTCTAGATCTAGTTTTAATCTACATGAAACGGATGGTATTTCCAACTAGATATAACATACATGGCAGTCAAAAGTAGTTCAAAACACAACAAATTGGTACAAAATGATATTGAAATACGTGAATCATTGAGAACCTGTTGATTCAGATGAAACATTTGGTTATGAAAGGATGTATCTTCATTGACAATAACTGTCACGGCCCACAAGAGTAGGCAGGGACGCTGTTGATGACGCGTTTGATGATTCGATGCATAACCCGGCGCTACCACCCGTGGCTATCCAACTCACGCATTATAATATAGTATTTCAAGTCAAGATTGGCGTGGGTTTGAGTCCAACTTGATGAATTATTATAATTATTTAAAAAATCATTGTATTCAATTCATTGAATACAATCATGGTCAAAACCGGTATTAACAATAAACTGTTATAATAATTATGAAGTCGACTCAACCATTTGACATGGGCTCCGGGGTACTTTCCAATAGATGGTTGTGAAATGTAGATAGGGTTCAGGTAAGGGTGACCACCCATACACATCACACGACCGAGTCGACTTTTTTCCGGTTCATGGTCAACTTTTATGAATAGATTTTTTCAATCGATAGAATAGATGAAAGAAACAAATATCTTCCACTCTCACCTCCTAATAATCTAGCCAATAGTGAGAACATTCCGCAAATAATAATAAATCAGTTCAAACTAGCTCACTCAAAAATAAATTTGTGGATTGACAAATATGTGAACATAATCAAGTAATGAAAGTGCGGGTCTAGTTAGTGTCAAGTAGCTGACACTAGTGTCAAGTAATGAGAAGGGATCGAGTGACGTAGGGCGGGATGAATACTGCCCGCAGTACGCGTAGGGGCGGACAGAGTGCGATGTCAATCAGCCAGACTCGCAAAGACATCAAAGCTGAACGCGATGCCTGTATTTAGTTCCACCGTGACCGTAGCTCGAGTAGATCAAAACCTTTCAGACGATCTAACAAGTGGTTAGAAGAGTCAACTTGATTATATGGCATGAGTTGTACTTTTGTGAATTTGT
Organism: Brachyptera putata; assembly: GCA_907164805.1. NCBI lineage: Eukaryota > Metazoa > Arthropoda > Insecta > Plecoptera > Taeniopterygidae > Brachyptera > Brachyptera putata. The sequence continues at coordinate 19,854,920 of OU015470.1, read as the reverse complement.
CTTTCGACCGCGAAATAAATACTATTATCACGTTGTTTCAACGACATTTTTGAGGAAAATATACATATATTCCACACTAGAGCCCACAGAGCTTATTTGGGCTAGTGTGTGGCATGAACGTAATTGTTTTCAGAATAAAAACAAGAGATAGAAAAAATTACGGATAAACAAAATTTACATCCCCTTTCCATGAGATTTCTTTTCCCGTGAAATAACGTTTGAACGTTCATTTTTCGAAGTGATATATATATATATATATATATATATATATATATATATATATATATATATATATATATATATATATATAATATATATAAAAAATATATATATATATATATATATATATATATATATATATATACATAGGCCTACATACATATACAGGGGCGTAGGAACACCTTGAAAATTGGAGGGGGGCAATCTCAACAATTGCGACCCGGGGGTAAAAGAAATTTGAGGTGCCAATTTAAAAAAAACGCTAATTCTAACAAAGTGGGTTTCAACAGAAAACAACGAGACAAATTGAGTCTCTTTTTCTTGCCACCTTCCTTGGCCAAAAATTGGAGGGGGGGCAATGCCCCTCCTGCACTCCCCCTTTGGTTCTGACGCCAGTGCACGAGGTTTATTGACGGTATGTGATGATGATCACTTCGGTGAATAAAATATTCGAAGTTTTCTGAAGTTTTCTAGAAAACCCGGCACCTCTACCTGTATGATAAATCATTCATTATTGAAACGACTGCACATGGTATATGCTAGAAAGCTGTGTAGGCCTACAACAGTGTTGTAGGACATTGTAGGAGCGACACCGAATGGAGAATAGATCGGAAACAAGAGCTGGTATGTATGATTACTAAATATTACAGAATCATTCGATCTTCAACAGTTTGCTGTTTGCTGTTGTCGTTTGCTGTTTTCAAACACCGTGGTTCGCTGTTCAGATTTCGATGCTATTAAAAAAAAATCTGGAAATATTAACGGTATTGTGTGTTATACCTCGTAGATAGCTATTGTCCTAGGTTATACTGTGCTCTAACCGACTGAATACATCATTTCCTGGGCAGTTGCTTGTATTTCCTTAGAGGAACCTTACCTACATAGATTATATAGGATATAACTAACTAGGTGAAATTCCAGATCGAAATAATCTCTCATGGAATTTTATAGAGGCTGTGAAATTTGAATATTAGAATAGGATTTTAGTAACCTATCATTTCAAATGTAAATAGTCAAATTCTAATCAACATTGATATTTACAATTTTGTATTTCTCATTATGTATTTCAGTTCCATATTGGTTGCTTATGTCATGTCCTGTTATGTTCATGATTTTTTCCGCACTCATTCTGCACTCAGCCCATCTAATAGACCGACATCGGAAATAACTTTCAATAATATTCTCATCTTGAAACCTTCTGAAATACTTCAGTCCCCGTCTATCAACTGCATCTTAAATACATAAATGTAACAAATTGATAAAATCCTCCTCGTCATAAACTCCACATCACATTGAGAACAGTTATTTCCGGTTATTTCCATTTCGTATGTAAAATTCATCTTTCCTTATTGTCAGATTTTCTCTACCAGCTTTTAATGAGTCCTATTGTCGGTGATCCTCGCTGATTTCACTGATGCGACATTAATAATGCAGGTCATCTTTCCTATCGCACACAAATATAACCTTTTATTCGAGCTTTTTACCCCTATTTGGACGGGTGGGCGGGAGGGGGAGGGGGGAGGGTGATTCTTCGTGGACATGTCGTCGCGACGTTAGCGTACGTTTCTATACGGGTGAGGGGAGGGGGAGGGGGGAGGGAGTGTGGTTGATGTTTACGCGTTCACGTCACGCTCTTCAGATTAGCCATTCAACCTTCAGCAATTCCCCTCCCCCACCCACCACTCCCCCACCCCCTCAGACCCCCCCCCCCACCGTGAAACGTCGACAAGTCGTCTTCTGCACAACGTTCCTCGAAAATCCCTACTTTTCTAGTAATGATGTATTCCCTTCTATCACCCCTTCCCTATTTTTTTTTATCTCTTTTTAAGAAGCACCCAGCAATCATATCATTGCTGAATCTTCGAGCTGTGGAAACTTATATTATTACTGACTGATAGTTTTAGTGATTGATTTCATGAAATCGTTTCGAAAGCGAATAATGGAATGGCATTTCGCAGATAATCACTGGGAATCAGTCCAAGAAAAATATAAATTATGAGAGTCGCAAACATTTGTGTTAACGCGTTATGAGAAATGTCAATTGTTATAATTTCGATAAATTTGACCTACTAACACTTAAGGTCACTACTTGAGCCCGAGCTTCAATAATTTTCCATCCATTACAAACTATGTTCTCGATAAGAGATTATTTAAGAGTTAAGAATTTGAGGAATTCATAATCTGGAAATTCAGTCGAGAGATTATCAAATTCACCATCCATCACATTTTTTTTCTGATGAGAGTAGAATGTTCTTGAACTTTCACCTTAAACCTAATCATTTTCGGTTTCGGAAGAATTTTTTCAAAAAACTTTCTTCCCCAATTGAAGAATGATAATCTAGGTTAATGCTTCAAGATAAATTAATTATGATGGAGACAAAGATATCACAAGTAATCACGTAGATAATTATCTTGATAATCATGCCTTGATAAGTCAAAACATTATCAGTAAGTGGGGAACGAATAAAATAAATCTGCCTCAAACAGTTTGCGAGTGAGATCTATTCAACACGAAATCTCTAAAACAGGAGGGTGCCTCCTAACCTTCAGCAACAGAATTTACGATAAAAAAACAAAACCAGATAAGGAATAACATTTTTCAGAATTGTAATAACATTTATAATGAATGTGATATATCTTTTAACCTATCAAACAACACAGTGATTTATCTCTGAGAGTTGGGGCAATAACACCGTTTTTTAACGAAGAGAATATTACAATTAATTATATTTTTCGAATATATTTCAAATATAGAAATTCTGTTACGTTTCAGATTGCTGGATAACAACTATTTAACATCGTAACTGACGACTAACACTGAATACATACCACTATAAATCACGCGAAATAACATTCGTAAAAACGAACATGATCTTTTTTATATAAAGTTTGTATTCTATTTTTGAATTTTTTACCGTCATTAATAATGTAAATTCCCAGCTACAGTCCCTATATCACAATTCCTCGACCAACTTTCTTTCTCTCTATTGCTTTCTCTCTCTCTCTCTCTATTTTTCTTTCTCTCTTCCTCTCTCCTCCCACTATCTTTCTCTCTCTCGCTTTCTCTCTCTCTCTCTTCACGCTCCTGGCTTTCATGTTTTGCCACATGCATGTTCAAAGCTTAGTCTTAATCACAGAACATTCCCAAACTTCCTGATGATAATTAATAAAATAATACGCCGACCGCGACGAGGTAATTTAGTTTTAGTTAAACACTTTTTCAATGTATTTCGTTCATTAAATATAAGCTAATTTCAGTACGCTAAGTGAGCATGTAACCAATTAGTACAACACAGAAACAGCGTTATTCCCTGTGAATATAACACAATGCAGATAGCACTTGGAGCCTGTGTAGAGGTATGAGGTAGAGTTAGGTAGAGTAAGGTAGAATTTGATGGACGATGATGTGTATAGTAATGAATATAAATTGATTGATTTGAATTTGTGAGTTATTTTAATTGTAAACTAGATAAGTGATTTAGATTTATGAGTACGTCTTTCATCCATAGCCTTCATTGGGCAACAATGATTTTGTATCAACTTACGTTTCGATGTTATTTGAAAAAAAAGATTCGGAAGTGTCGAGAAAAAAAATCTCTCCAAGGTGTCAAGGTGAAAAAATTCACCTCGACTTTCAGTATATTTTCTGAAATGGATACAAATTTAGTATTATGCACAGACATACGGTATATTCCATTGACGGCTATTATTTGGGAATTACTAATATTATTTGTGAGAATCTACATAGGCATACTTTGTATTCTTGCAATTTGAATAACTTGGTACCGCCTACACAATATCATTTCGAATGCACACTTCCAACATTATTGCCGATCTCATAATAGAAACGAATATAATGAAACATAAATTGTATAATAATGGGGATTTGAAATTTCGACTTTCTCTCAGTCGTCCCGATCGACCGTCTGCACGTTCAGTTAACATTGAGCTTGTCCATCCTCCCAACCAGTCTCACTACACATAACACACCAACACAATTTCCGAAAACATCTCGAATAATTCATATAAACTATCAAAACAAACACCATTGTAATAATGCCACGATCACTATACCAACCAATCAACTTCATCCAAGCAAGAACGCTTGGTCGAAGTAAGATTATTCCCGTAATTACTGTCTTAATAGTAATTACTGTCTTCCCAACTCAATCCAGACTAATCTCAGGGATATTCCTGTACTATTGATTACGCATCTGAATCATCATTAATATATCCCACCTCACGTCATTGTACCTTAACGAATGTGGGTCTATTGTACTAGTAACACGTCCCAACTGGTTGGGGTGAGCTCCCTCGTGCCCCCCTCCCCCCACCATCCTACCGCCCCCCAGGCGAGACATCCTCTTGGGAAATCAACAGGCCGCTCGGGTGTTCGAGGGGGGGAAGAGGGCTTCTCTCCCCCCCCCCCTCCGAGACACTTGCGACTGTCACATTTAGCTCCCATTATATTAGTAGGATTTCAATTTGACAAACTTTCCGACTCGTCGCCTCAGTCGGACAAATAGTAGACACGTTTAACGAGCTATTCAAGAATATACGTGTGTTTGAATTAAATGGGTCATTGATTTTTATAATTATTCGGATTGAATACTTTTTTGAAATTATCGTATACCATTCTCTTGTACAATGCTTTTTTGATTGGTATCTGAAAATAAATGAGCTTTTATAGTTGGAAAATGCTGTATTTCGTAAATACTGGATACTTCTCTAGAAAGAAGTGGAATGGGAAGATACTTGTCTACCCTTTCATTGAATTTGTATGGACATTTGTATTGTTCATCAGTCTGATAAAATGTCCACGATGAACATGTATCAAAATTAAATCAAACGAATAATTGTCACTCTGTTTATTTTTTTAAGGTGACACATTAATACGTATTGATATTTTCTGAAGTGTAGTCTATATTCGAACAAATTTACACTTCATGAAATTGACTATTCTACCTTACTTGGCAAAACGGATGTGTCAATCGTTTCTTTATTTCTGTTAACGTTCCACAGATCGAACGAAAAACACATTTTGATCAAACTCAGCGAAAATGTGTCATACATCATTCAAAACGATACTGTATAATTCGATGAGCATAAGCGAAGAGTTTCCATCCCACTCTTACGGAGCTTTGTCTGTGTGTTTTTTTTTTGTTTGTTTGTGCGCACTACACAGGTCGCACGGTTGGACTGATCGGCATGAAACTTGTTTTGTATACGCGGACTTATCCAACTTGGAACTGTATAATTTTTGGGTCTAATAGGTCCAACCACTTTTTAGATAAACCATTTCAAAGTTTTGAAAAACCCTATAAGTTATGGCTGGGCGGAAAAATCTTGAAAATCAATATTTTCTTAACAGAATTTAAAAAAATTCTAAACGTAACTACAACAATGATGCACATTATCACACACTCCTATTGGAATCGGACGAGCCGTTTTCAAGAAAATAATTATTCAGTGAATAATATAGACATCTCGCTCATCGTACAACGCATATTCTGCGTTTGCCCAGTTTGAGATCCAAATGATTGAACCTATTCAAGATGAATCATTTAGTAATATCGAAAATCACCCTTAGAATAACCCACAAGGAAAAATTATGAGAACATATTCACTTCGAATTGATGCATTTTGATGAATTTTCATCACATTTCATATGAATATCTCGCTCAATATCAAGGTGTTTGTAGCGTTTTCCTACTTAGCTCTGCATATACATCACTAATGAACCACACGTCCACAGTTATAACACCTATGTGTGGTTATTATTACAATTACACCTGTCAGCTTAACACAGTGTGGCCAGCATGCTAACATTAAACTCGCTGATCTCTATGGCAGCGGAAACCTGCAGTAACACCAACATAATGTACTTTATCATAGAATAAACGACAAACGTATTGGATTATGCCATCTATTGACGTACATGGTTTAATGGATTGAATCGTAGATAGACTAATTTGAATGTATTCAATATTTCAAAGAGCAAATTATTATTTGATATATTGAAGCTTAATGCTTTTGAGGTTTTTGTAAATGGATGTATATTTCTACTTTTTTTATTGGAATAAAGAATCAGAATTTCATGTACTTAATTTGTTGATTCGATATAGAAAAAAATAATTGAAGGGTGAATATTTTGTGTAAATCTACCGATGAGTGAAAATACGATCTTTTGTGAGCCATTTTCGTTGCCTATTTAACGCGGATTTGTTTGATTTTCTGTTTCGAATTGATTAAAATATAATCGTATGTGATATATTTCTGAATGTTCATAAAGCCCGATTGGTATACGGAATTATATTGAATGTGTGATAATTTTTGTTTTTTGTTTTTATCATTGGATACTACGATCACTGAACACAAGGATGAGATTTCCTATAGGATTAATCAAGTGGCCTCGATATATGAATAATTATCATTACATTTTTATTGAAATGTGTTCATACATGAATAAATTTCACACGTTAGCTATGCTGTATCATCCTCGAATAGATATCATCATTTTATTGTTCTCTTCAACTGAATTATATATGAAAATTGTCCACCTTTAGTCTTTTATGGTTCCCCTGTCTAGCCTGGGCCATTGCCGGGTTGGTTCTATAATTTAAGCCACAACCGCTTCTTTCACAATATGATAATCATCACCGAAGAAAGCTACACCGGTTTACACCCGGGGTATAACGCCCTCAACAATCTTCATTGTTTATATTAAAACAATTTTATATTTGGATTTTTTTTTGTCTTTGTTTTCATTACACGCGTTATACCCCAAAAAATGTGTAATCATAATACTGAACTCGAAAGTTTGGAGAACCTTATACATACACACACATATATATATATATATTCATCTCTTCATCACTTTATATAGTTTTTCCTTATTCTATATCCCTTCTTTTCTCTTTCTCTCTCTTACTCCCCGGTGAATATAATTGGTAGAACACTCTGATAGCATACATTATTCATCAAATACTATTATTTTCAGAAAATATATAATATGTATATCAGTTTGCTGTTTTAGTAGATACATGAAATAAATTGTTTATTATTACAGTCTCGACTCGACGTAATAATGTTCTACTTATGAATATGCTGCATGAATAATTTATAGAAATTATTCTCCCTTCAAATGGATCGAAACACTTGATGAATAATTTCGAAATATTTTAGGCCTACTGTCTTATTTAGAATCTTGTTATTGATGTACTGAAAGGTTTTTGTTGATGAATGTATATATCCGTGAACATGTTTGTTGGCAATTGTAGGTATAAATTTAGTCGCCCCCGTGGCTCAGTCAATTATCGCAAGCGGTAGAAATACATATCCAGTTGGGCGTGGGTTCGCAATCCCGTATAAAGCTCGTATAAATGTTTTTTGTGAGCGTCCTATTACCTTATCACCCATTTCATCTTTTCATTATCACCCACTCAATCGTACCCACATATAATATAGCTGTAGGTGGGGATATTAATTCAAAACAAACATACATATATAAAACCATCTCGGAGATAATTTCTGTGATACGATATGAGCTTATCAGCTTTTTTAGTATTGTCGTCCACGATATTATTTTTCAGACAATATAATTGCTCGGGCGATATTATTGCCTAGGTGATATTATTGCTGAGGCGATATTTTTGCTCAGGCGATATTATTGCTCAGGTGATATTATAACTCAGGCAATATTATCACTCAGGTGATATCACCGTCTACGATATCCAGTGACGTGAGGTATAGACCTGGCACCTCCACCCATGTATTTACATACACAACAGCGTTGCTATTCTGCGATATGTATACAATGTTTCCTTCCGAGTTAACTGCATACTGTTAATTTTGATCACACTGCACCAATATGTGTTGATGGTTTCGTTGGTTTACCGGTCTCTTTTGGTGTCTTGACTCTTCATCCCAACAATGGTGATAATACGTACCAATTCACTGTCCAAACCTCTGAACCTACCGATCGATGAGTGATCTATCGGTGATACAAGTAACCAACTTCGTTCACAAAATTTCGTTTACGTCGGCTCAACTGTAGCAACAGTCACCTGAAATGTCAGTACTTAGGGGTCGCAGAAGGCATGCAGTATAATTGTATATAATTGTATAATTGTGTTTATTGCAAATTGTAATTTCAGTGTTATTGAAATTCAAATATTATATTTATCATGAATGAAAATTGTCAATAAAATGATTACGCTCTCACTTTCAAAAAATTGTGAAATGTGAACTATTTCAAATTTAATAAGCAATTCAATACATGATAATCAAAATTATGAGGACAAATTCCAAAGACAGTATTGAATAGATAGAACAAGATTGTGTCAGCCTAGTGAAACCATCAGCCTAGTGAAACATAATATTGTACTAAACGATCACTTATTATTCGGGTATAAGTCATTGAACGTAGCCTATCAATTAAAACACGTCATCTTTCAAAAGCATGTTTCTCACGAATTTTCTGTCGCGTTATTTTTGCTGCGATCATATTACCAACTACCATTGATGTTGGTTCATAATATATATTTGTACAAGTATCTTGTACAAATGTCTCGTACAACCATTGTATTGAACTTCTCAACACTCCAACGATGAAGTTTAATGTAAACTTGTCGCCTGTTTGTAATGGTATGAGTTGAATGGATATATCCAGACAATAAACATTTATTGAATGAGCGTAGTGAATATTCCTATTTAGATACTTCCCACAATTCTGGGAAACATTCATCTCATTATTCATTCATACGACGCCAATATATCTTAGTTATCATCACAGTGCGTCGTGAACCCAATATTCTCAAACCCAATATGAATTTAAAAAATAACTAAATAAGTAAAAACTCAGGTGTAATTTCCAGGTATTATTCATATAATTATCTCGCTCTTCTTGAATGCTTTCGCTTCGTTTTTCCATTCTCATATATTCAGTTTTACTATTTCTCTCATCTCTCGAATATTGGAGATTAAATTCCATATGTTGAAATATGTCAAAATAATTAACGTTAACACATCATCGAAAATGTACAATCCTCATTTCAAACATATGAAAATGTAGTTACAAATTAGAACAGTAATTAGAATCGACAAATTGAAATAAATGTTATCCTTAATTCCTCTATGAACTAGTTCATCCTGATATTCAGTCAGCTACCCTATTGTTGTGCAGTGTACGCATGCGCGTCAGTGTGATCGCAGGATGCCGTATAAGCGGGGGTTGCCTCGACGCTAGGCAGTCAGTCGCGCGTTATCGTTCGGCATAGTTCGGTCGTCATCGTCTCTCCGTCGACCGACGCGGTGTTACGCGATACGTTTACGTAGTCGAATTGGTGACAGCGAAAAGTGCATTATTGTTATTTTGAATTGTGGGAATATTTACGAGTGCCAGAAATTGACCAGGTAGGTTTCAATTTTTTTTTTTTTTTTTTTTTTTTCTGGATGTTCGTTTGATATTTCAGTACATGTCAAATAAAATGTATTCTTGAATTTGTGTTGAATGTGTTTAAAGTTTCCATGTGAATAGGTTTTCGTCACTGTATTAGAGTGCATAACTGGCGATTAATGTAATGACAAAAACAAAGATCAACTTATATGACAATACACCTCGAAGTCATAAACCGAGATGCGCCGCTTCGAAACGGTCTAATTGATTCATCCCTGGATTCAATTGGGAATCAGTTATTTCATATCCTATATAAATTATGTGTAAATTGACTGATCGCTTCTGCGGAATATTAATCTCATATTTTGGAAACAAAATAGTGGAATGATGTAGTGAATTCAAATTCACACATAACTTTGAATGAAGGATAATATCTGATCAGAATGAATTTTTATTTTTGAGATTATTCCTAATCTCCACCAAATTTCAGAATTCTATTCAATCGATGATTCTGGTAATTCACTGTGTTTATCAATCACAATTAATAATCAATGCTGAAGAAGAGAACATTTAATTTCTTTTGATGTCATATTCTATTCACTGGACCACATGTTAGTTATTCTAACTATAGTCAGTGTTTCCTTAATAAATAACTGAACGACAGTTATTTCTCATCAGTTATTCAACGTCTTGTTAGGTTCTAGAAACTAGAGCAAAGCGAGTGGAACTTCCAATGTCGGGCTTACAGACGACAATTATTATGCGTTAGTCATGAGTTAGTTGATTATCGTATTCTAGGCCCAATGTTCCAATGCCATTTCAACTCGATTCAAGAAAAATTCGATTAGCTATAGTGGGACTATGATATGTTAAAAAAAAAAAGTATCATAGAAAAGTAGTATTGCTATAAAATGACAAAATAAAAATGGAATATTATCATAAAATAACTTGATGCCTATACGATTTTATTTTCCTCTTTATGACTCATAAATGTATTGGTAAAACTGTTTTTTATTATTCGTGAGTTATTTTGCATGGTTGGTATGGGATGAATCTATTGACTCGTATAAGTTTAATGTCGTATAGTTGGTAGCTCCTGGGACAAGTTTTACGATATCGTCGTGTTCGGAAGCTTTGGCGAACAATCGGATCACAATATACCAACTGTTGGGGATAATGGGTGACCAACTATCGGGAATAATGGGCGACTAAATCTGAACGCATTTGGAGCGTCGTATATTGCACACGGTCACGTATATATATATATATATGTATATACATATGAACCAGTATTCAAGACAATAGGAATCGAACAGAAAGTTTGGAATTAATGGAGAATCTTGATAATATGGACGAAAATTTGGTTTGAAAGTGAATCAAGCTGAATTATGAAATGGAAAAATTTATGCTAAATTCATTTTCTCTTCCCAATATTCCTCTCCCATTTCAAAAATTGATAATTATGTTCAGATATGTCTTTCATAATTGCGTGAATTCTTCACAATTCCCTTAATTGAGACATGAAATTGATAGCTGGAATTGAAATTTTCAAAATTTCGCATATTTTTGTAACTGTACACTTTGTTACATGTATTATAAACGTGGAGTGGGTATATCTATTCTCTGAAACATCGTTTTTTGAATGTAATCATTTTATTCAAGTCTTCAAAAAATGAATCTTACTCAAAGAGAGAAGAGGCCAGAGGGCCGGAATAATTCCACCTCAAAACTATGTACAAATCTTTTTCGGGCGATGAGAATAAATACAACAATTTTGAATGTGGGTTGAGCGACGCAATGAGAAGTCCACAAAAAAAATAATCAAGTCTAGTTTTCTTTTAACTGTTGGAGTTCTGAATATTTGTATTCTCTAATGAAATTATGGATGCACTGATGATTATTCTCTTTTCGAGATGTTTATTCTATCTTTTTTCATTTCTCAATGACTATTCCACTATTCGAAATTATGAACATAATCAGTGAAATATTACTTCTTGATATAATATATATCTTGTCTGAATATAACTTCAATTCATTCCTATAATAATTGCCATCATTTTCCATTGAAAATGTAACATTTATAACACACTTTAAAAAGTAGGTTAATATATCTTCTTTTTATTTAGAATCCGAAGTTCAGTCTACAATCAACTGTCATTACGAATTCCAATTAAACGTTACTTTGTTGACGTTCAGAGAGCAATATTGTGAAAGCAAAGATTATATTCTCATCCTGAAATATTGAGTATAGCGAAGACTCCAATATGATCAAAAGAATATAAATAAAAGTACAATTGATAACAATTCACAAAGAGCTTAGACAAAAAACAATATCATCGATTATTGTTTCAAATCTTCTGAAGTACTTCGTTGATTGCAAATATGTTTCATCAAAATCGAGAGTTGAAACAAGATCATTGTTTCTCAATCAATACTGTGAATTGGTGACAGAATCGTTGGGATCATACGTCCCGCTGTCCAAGAATAGACGGATTTAGAATAAACCATGGAAAAAATGAGGATACAAGTCAACTTCGATATTTCACGGTGGTACAACTGAACCATCCACAATGGGAACTCCATTATTTTATATCCAAATTCAATAATTTGAAACATAATTTAAGTTCATGAAAAACTATCTTGTGTCAACAATCAAATACACACGTTTGATGAATGAATGTAAGAAATTCCGTGGTATATAGTTGACAGAATATGAACATATAGCCATTATATAAACGATACTTTTTCCAACGATGTTTATCGACATCACAAACAGCTAGGTGATATGGGTGTAGGAGTGAGCAAAAATGATAATAAAACAATAAAGTATAATGAAAGTATGTTCATTAAAACGCATTCATTCCCACAGCGGGTCTCGAACCCGCGCTTCAAGCTGCAGATTTCAATACTATGCCTATTGTCAAACAGACGGCGTAAGGTAATTCACTTCCATTCCACCGAATCACCTAAATTATAGTTAATTACAATATCATATACGATATATGTATTCCTACATCGGTAGGCGTACACTAGTTGTGTCCACAAACCATCCGAGCGCTCGTTCTATGATATAGGGGAACAGTCGATCGCAAACTTCACCTCTCGCAGACTACAAGTATATTACGAGTTGGGCTCGCATATAACTAACTCCAACCACTCGGAAACTAATGATAAGAGTACGATTATGTATTTATAACGGGTCGACACCCTCAGTCGTCAATTCTGTCCTGTACAAGAAGACGGTCGGTAGGACCTTCAAGAGACGACGTGCAATTAGCAGTACACCAGTGCGTTAAAAGTTGGATAGTTGCTAACCGCACCAACTTGGGCGATAATAACGATAACGATAACGATTACAGATTAACGATAATTGTTAATCGCGTAGGGAGCAATATTATTAGTATTATAGAACTGCTGTATGGAAACTAGAAGTGATAAAATCTGGTAATGTTAATAATATAAAGGTATGGAATAACAGTAAACCGGTATCAGGGGAATAGAAATTGAGAGAGGACATTTTCTTACTTCGTTGGTCAGAATTACAGAAACTGTAGTTGAGTTGAATAATAAATGAGGATTGGAAATTATAATTGCGGTAAGATTGTGTTTGAATCATGGTGACGGCTGCGTCCCATTTCAGTGAAATCCTGTTCCATCGACTGTCTCAGTTCATTGAAATCCCGATTGATCGACTGTCTCGTTTCATCGAAATACCGTTTCAGTGAGATCCCATTTCATCGACTTTCAGCCAATAACGTAGGTGTTCGTTTCATCGACTGGCTCGTTTCATCGAAATCCCGTTTCCTCGAAATCCCGATTCTAAGAAATCCCGATTCATCGAAATCCCAGTTCATCGACTTATTTTACATTATTCACAGCATAGTCGATGGAACGGGATTTCACTGAAATGGGATGATGCCATGGTGACTACTTTTATTAGGGGTTCAAATCGGGTCTTTTCCTGCTTTTGTTTGTGAACGCTGACAGGTTGCAAGGTGAACCCGATCGACATGAAACTTGCTTCATCAGCATTACTGAAGTTTTTATATTTCTGATTATAACTTGGAAACTTGATACAGAATCATTGTTCCCAAATTAAGGCTATGAATGAGAGATGGTATAGTTGGGATCGAACATGAAACTGTCGAGTTTTGAGTAACAATAGGTGAAGTAGATTTTGTGATATGCATGATTGAAATTTTGAGAATGCCCATAAGAATGACACAGTGGAAAAAGGTGAAAATTATTTCTATCAGATATTGGGAAGCTCTTTTTCATGTTCCTGCCAGAACTACACCGGAATGGAGTTGAAGAAGAATTCAATTGAAAAACGACAATTTGATTGTTCGTCATTTAAAGAAAAAACTTTCAACCGTGTTTTTTCATATTTTTTCATGTATTTGTGATTTAATTTGAGGATTGTTAGATATTTTGTAATGTAACGTAACTTATATGCATGCTCGTTGCATGTACTGACGGTTGATTAAACAATATATAATTGATACTCAGATAAGACGTTGGATCACGACTACCAACCCAATGGCAGATAAAGTCTGAACCGTTCAACCAATAAAATGTCAACTAAACAAGACGGAACATTCTCATCACCAAGCTACCTTGATGAATCGTTAATGTACAGCCTCCTGTAAACAGCTCTTCAGTTTCTTGTACTCAACGCTGACCAATGGTCGTTAGGGGATACACGTGTTCAATGTAAACATACAAGATATGTTGACAGTAAACAACACCACCGCGATTATGGTGAATACCGGTGGGAAGAATGTATTGAGGAAGAAACATTCGAATTTAGTTGATCTCTGGCACCTTGGTGGAAGATTTACTTTATGCGTTCCGTTATTCAGTCTCTCCTTACCTCTCAAACTTCCGTTCCTCTCTTTTTATATATCTCTTTTATACATTTCTCACTCTTTTTGCAACTTAACCTCAACCAGTTGATTGTGGATGAACGATAGGAAAGACTTATAATCGGCAAACAAATCTACTTCCTCTCTCTTTGTTTGTTTTCTTTGTTAGTTTGTTTTCTGTTTGTGGTCTTGGCTCTTTATCTGACATCTTGTGCGATTTCATTCAATTGGTGAGAAGTGTGGCAAGGGCCATGAAAGTTGAATTTACTTCACATTTTCAGAAGAGTTAAAGTGGAGAGAATTGTACTGTTTTTCAATCAAAAGGATGGGTGGCTATTTAACATCCGGCGATCAAACTTTCTGACCATTCTGGATCGAATATTTTGTAGCCAAATCACTGAAGTTACCAATAATTTAATCTGGAGTGGTAGTGATTTGGTCATCGATAATAATGTTGAAGACAGAATCTAATTAAGAAACAATTTCTCTAATCCGAAAAGCGACATAAAGTTCACAGTGCTGAAGCGATATTATCGGAGTGTCGTCACTCTTACTATATAGTCATGTCATAAGAGTAATACCTCGGTAGCTCGGTGGGAGAGCAACTGACTGGCAATCAGAAGGTCCCGGGTTCGAGTCCCGGTCGTGACGTATCTTTTATGACATGGCAATAACATCCCAAATATATATATAAATATTATAGCGTAGACTTTGAGTGCCGGTGAAAAATGATAAAATGTCACTTTTCGGAAATTTGCCTTTCCTTGAAACAACCAGTGGCTCTAAAAAGAGCCTGGGTTTTCGAAGTTTTGGCTGAAAACGTTCAGCCATCTTCAAGACTCGATTGACTCGATTGCCAGCTACCATATCCATAGCGACTCCTGTACGTTTTCAGCCGAAACGTTGAAACCCCAGGCCTCTTTTTAGAGCCACAGTTGTTTCAAGGAAGGGCAAATTTCCAAACCGTCACATTTTCTGTCCATTGACAGATCCTGTCCATTAGTTGATGTCGTCATCCAAGTAACTAACGTCAAGCAACTGGGCGGTCGTGAGTTATGAACATGCACTCTGTGATCTACACATAACACAGTTTACAAATATGATTGGAAAACTTCACTTATAAAGACTTGTTGTTTCGTTTTTATCAGGACAGTTTGCTGACATATTCTAATCAAGCACGATATGATGTTTGACTAGGATTGTATTTGACAAAAGTGTCAGAATACAATGTGATTGATCAATCTTATGTACCGTGGGAAATGATGAATGTAACATCTCCACATATTGATCGATTAATTATTGTTTCTCAATTATGAAGTGATGCCAAATGAAAGGACGCTAACAAAAACGCACCAAAGCACTTGAACTCCTAAAGTTAGAACCCTTCAGAATGTAAGATGCTGCTATAGTTTAGAGCGTGAACCGAAGGTGAAGGTACGTTTATGTTCATCTTATAACTGTCAAATAGTCATAATTATCACAAGGTTACATGTTTAGTCAAGTTGAAAACGACTTCTAGCATTGATTTAAGATGTTCTGAATGTACTCTTGTTTTTGTGGGTGCGTATCCCCATGGATCAAATACAAAAATCGAACCATTTTTGGAAATGTTCGAATTGTATGGACCTTCAGAGTCAATTCACCCTGAAATGTTGATACAAATCTTGAGTTCGGTTTCCTCATAATTATCAATCATCAATAAGTCACTTTTCAACATTCAAATTACAACTATATCATGCTACAGCCTGATTACGATCAGCAATAATATAAAAACAGTATGCTGAAGTATCGAGCTTTCTCAAACTAATTATTTCTGGCACTCCTTCCAAATATCATACCTTATTTTTCTTAGCCCCAATTGGGAAATGATAACTCCGAGTCATGTTTAGATGTTGGATGAGCGATTACCCTAAAAGCAGCCAATAATGACGATATTTATTTCCTCAGTTTTTGAGAAAACTGAAAGTGAAAAACTGAAATTTGTGAAATTATGATTAGCGTTTGTGTCCTCCAGAGACCATGAGTGATGACGTAGGTATCACCAATACTGTACACAAACATACCCGGAATGGAGTAATGTCTACGTCACGACTAAGGAAAAGATCCGGGTCCTGGAGGACAACTAAGTGGATCGAAGTTTCTGATATTGAGATTATGATTTCTAGTTTTCCCCAAAATTGGGTAAATGAATATTCTCATTATTCGTTGAAATCTAGTTGCAGGGTTGTTATGTCCTTCGAGGAAAAACTTTCCATCTTTCTAACTTTCTATCTTTGTGACAATATAATCAGGGTATTAACATGAAAATGGAACACAAAGTTTGAAATCTTATTGTCTTCCATTACAGAAATGAAGAATGTATGTTTTTTGTGTTGGAGTTGGTATGAGTGTTCACGTTTGACTGCGAGGTCCCAAGTGGACATTCTGAGCTGGGTATTGAAAATACGTAGTTTTATAAAGTTGGTACTGGTTCTACGTATTACATACGCATTCATCTCAATCAATGGTGTATAGAATTCCCAAGGAAATTGTATTGTGTCAGATTGTGCGTAGTGATTTAACGAGGGTAAAAATGGTTAATTCCGTATAACAACCCACCTTTTCTATTTATGAGTTTTCTTTTGTTGTTGGGATTGGATTTCTATTGACTTCTAGCATCAGAAAAATTCAATCCATTCACTTCTCAACTGATAACTCAAAGTGTCATCATCTGGATTGAATCTCATTGATTTTATGCGCAATCGATTGCACCACTTCTGAGAAAACTAATTTTCCATTTTCCAAATTACCC
Source organism: Brachyptera putata (assembly GCA_907164805.1). Lineage (NCBI taxonomy): Eukaryota > Metazoa > Arthropoda > Insecta > Plecoptera > Taeniopterygidae > Brachyptera > Brachyptera putata. The sequence goes on along the minus strand of OU015470.1, from coordinate 19,837,648 downwards.
ATAAGAATAAGCCGGAGAAAAATTTTCGTACAAAAAATGTCCTTCAAAAAAAATAAAATTTTCACCGAATTTCAATATAATAATGATACACATGATTCCAAACTTTCACTGGAATCCAATCAGTCGTTTAGATATAAAAAATTATATAATGACATTTTTGTGCATCATTCAAAGCTATTAAGAAAACCATTTAAATCCAAACAACAAGTGTCACCAATTATTGAAGAACTATTAAAACAAAGCCTTCTTTATCATCAAAGATATTATTTAGAATGAGTAATGAATATAATTGGATCTCAAGGTGTATATATTGTATCTTAGATTGCATCTAATATTTCCTTCATGATGAGAATAGTCTACGAAATAAATCAACCGAATGAAAACATTAATTTTTAATTTGAATGCCGTCAATGATAGAAACAAATTTGTTCTGCCTCGTTTTTGTCATGAAAACTTGGTCCAAAGCGAGAGATACCATCATTGTATCTTGTGCTATCTATACATAATATAGTTGATCTTGGATCTCCAAACTCACTCATTGACAAATCGAACATAATAATTCCGAATAATTGACTTTGAATACGATTCAAATCAACACGGCTACATTCTAGATTATATTTAATTGAAATAAGTAATTCGAAAAATGTGGAATTATGTGAATTTATCAAGAACATGTGCTGTGAATGCTACTTCATATTATAATTTCTCATTTAGACCGAATTGAGAAATAAGAACTCTAATAATCTTGAAAAATATATATTTTCAAACAAACTTTCCTATTATGAACGTATCCACAAAGGTGAGAGGTCATCTTGCAACTAAATGATGATGAAATACACAGTTTAATGACAGAAAAAAAATCGTTGCAACTCTTCGGATGATTTTGAATGACGTAGTTGCATTTATATATATATATATATATATATATATATATATATATATATATATATATATATATATATATATATGTATATATATATGTATATATGTAATATATGTGGGTGTATAAATATCACAGCTTCACAAAGATATATCAACCGAACTGGAAACTACACATGTCGACATGTTTAGGAGTTTTGTGTATTTAAACCATGTCTCATCAAATAGTGCAACATGTTCAGAAAGAGAAAGAGAGAGAGAGAGAGAGATTTATATTATGTTTCATTTCATATAATAATACTTGTACAACGAACGTGTATGAAGCAACATGTCAGTAGAGTCGGTTCCATTTGTATTCCAGAACTGCTTTGTAACTCACTTCTTGTGAAGATAAAAAATAAGCAAACGCTATATGTAATTCGTCGACACGTGTTATATTCTCCACAGAATCCAAAAAAAGGATTGAATTTTTTTTTCTCTCTTTTCATCAAGTTTGGTCAGTGAAATTGTGTTTTCATACATCCTGAGACGTGATTTTGGAATTTCAAAGGATTAAATAATTCAGTGAATGGATTTGAAAGAAAGAGATTCGAAGCTCAATCCCGGCTCGGATCAGGCTTATAGCTATCGTACCGATGGATAAGCTACAGCGTTTCAGGGTTGTTCAACCAGCCATATACTAAAATGAAAATATTTTTCTCACTAAATTACGCTATTTCTCCTATATTTTTTCTTACGAATTCGACGTATTGTTGAGAATATATACCTGTCAAACTTTTTATGCATGGAAAAAGAAGAGAAAATAATACGTATTCACTCAATTTTCTCTTGCTGCAACTCTTCTATCTACATCGAAGACATATATTAACACGAACAAAATTATCTCGCACGTATCGGAAAAACAATATTTCACTCGATTAAGAAATCGTCGAGGATTATACAATAATCCGATATACAATAATTATAGTTCGAAGTTTATACACAATTACAAAGCTGACACTCATGTTTCCTAGCTCTGAAAAGAGAGTCTGCAATAGGAATTGGCAGGAGTTGCGTATCCATATAGGAATTAGCCAGTCAGAAGCGTTTTTAGGGAAATTCATTATAATAATATCGAATTGATAATATTATTTTTTCTCAAATCATTCTGAAATTAACAATTTATTATACATTTATCATTCGGCCCGTGTTCTTGTACATTGAATGGGGTGCCTCGTTCAAACGATCTCATCTTTCATCCATAGCCTCAGTTGGGGAACAATGATTTTGTATCAAGTTTCGATGTATTTGAAAAAAAAAAATCTACAGCGTTCCGATGAACTGTCCAAGCGATGTCACCATTCGTAGTCCCAAAAGACGAACAATGTTTTTATGTCAAGATTCGATGTTTAGGAATGAATAAATCATATACATTTCAAGTCAAAGAACCCAAATTTGAGACATCACGAGAAATATGTTCTCTAAAACGCAGAATAAATAATAGAATTTGAAAGGAAATTAAAAATCAATAATATCTGACTGGTAAACTATCCAAATAACAATGACCTAACTGTGAATGAAGCCGCCAAGCTACCAATATCTCTGAATTCTTCAAAATGGATGAAAACTAATATCAAATTATTCATTTGTTGCTTCTGTAATATACTCACATATTAAATTATATTGTACACATTTCGTTTCTACTTTGAAGAAATATCGATCAAACGTCTTTGATGTGAAAGTATAGTTGAACACAGATATTGTATTCATGCTCGTATGTTTAAAATATTCTTGTTCGAAATACTTGATACATTTTCAAAAACCGAGTGAAAAATAGAATACTAGTACAGTGTCAGAGTGTTTATAAGCTTGCTATATAGAACACTGGAGTCATAATCCGCCAGTTTTATGTGGTATATGAGTACTGAATTGTGACGTGCTATGGAATACACAATATTTCCATATGTATGAAGACTTTTATGAACTATAGAAATAAGCTACAATGAATAAGCACTGTGATAAGTTTGGATTACTCTTCAAAAAAAAATAATAATATCGGAACTTGATACAGAATCATTGTTTTCCAATCAAGAAAGACTAAGGATGAATGGTAGGATCGTTTGGACGGGGCACCACAAGGGCGATCTCACCACCCCATTTTAATTATCTAAAAACAATAATCTTCAACACCAGGACTGCAGAGTCTTTGAGCACACTTTTCCGCCGCGGATAAAAGTCTTTCAGTATCCAAAAGTCCGGAACACATAATAAGTACAAACCGTTTCTGTGATATATCCGGACATTACCAACATTGGTATTGAGAGTGAACCAAACACATCGCTAAACATTTTAGCGATTTTATTAGGCGATTTCGCCAAAAGTTTTTATGTCATATTTAAAGAAACAACAAATAGTACCGTCAAGCGATGTGGCACGTGTAAGCGACTATAGAGTATAGACACCACGAGTCCGTGGTATGAAGTATCTCCCTCTGAAATTATCAAAATAGGGTGATGAGGCTGCGCTTATCTGCTCCGTCCAAATGATCCTGATTTCATCCACTGTCTCAATAGGGAATTAGAAACTAAACATATAAACAGGAATCGAATTTTCAGATAATGTAAAACAGAAGTCTTCCCTACGCTGATCATGAATATTGAACAACATTTCATAAGTGCAACAAAAATTCATATAATTTGGAAACATCTTCATTTGTATTCATTCGTAATGTCTCTATTTCTATTTTTCCCGGCCATTACGATACTGTATTCTAAATCGCCTCACATAATCCGCCAGACACACATTTCTTTGTTCTTCCCTCCGTTTCCAACAGCTAGCGCTATGACGTGATAACTAGGAACTACACGGCATTAAAGATTTATCTTTACTATACTGTAATCATAACAATATCCTATTCAGAATTCTTTTCTATAAAAGTTAATGTCGAAACGTTTTGTTTGTGTATGTAAATAGCACGCTGTATAGCGTCCATGCCATGTAACGGTTATAACTTTGGCTGTTGGTTTTGTCGAGGGGAATACCCGCAATGCTATACGGTAGAGTGCAATATGATTAGAGTGGGATAATTTCAGGATAGCGTGATGCACGTGCTAAACGTACAAGGTTTATTTCGTCTGTCCCTTTTTATACATTCTCCTTCTCTTTCTCTTGCTCATTCTTATTTTCTCTTTCTCTTTTTCTTTTTTTCTCTCTCCCTCTCTTCCTAGTTCTCCCAATTATATGTTAGAAGAAGAAGTTGGAAATGGAGAAGAAAATTGAATTCGTATATATGTATTATTTTTGTTTCTTGGTAATGCTGCTTAACGACCCCATCAACAGCTAGGTTATACGGGGGTTTATTTTTGTTCATTATTGAATTTATTTTGGGTGTAACGACGCACTGAAATGATGACGATCTATTGGCGTCGGTGAATATAATAAGATGAGACGGTTGGGAAGATGAAATGAAAGATTATTTCATCAGCTAATGGTAACTAAGTCATCTTCAGCTGAATGTGTCGGACGGACACCAAATATATACGTGTTATCTCTATCAAAAACAAAAATAACATAACAAATTAACAAATATACGAGAAGAAAATAAACATATTCAACAATGTAACAGGTAATTTTCTGAATGATACATAATGAAATATCTGGATTCGGCTAAAGAGAGTGATAATTAATTGGAACGTAAGTGTTTTTACTGGATATTCGTGTATTTTCCGTAATACGTATATTATATTCCTTATTGAATTCAGTACCCGAATTACAAGTGTGTTAATGCAGGGGGATTAACGTGAATCTGTCGAATCCGTGCGAAAACAAACGTTTTCTACCCTCGTTGATCGGAGAATCCATTCCAAACTTCAGCTTATTTCAAGTTATCAAAACCGATCCTTATTCTTCACAGCTCAGAACCAGACGTTCACGAATTCAGGAAGAAAATAATATGTAAATTCTTAGCTTGGAAAGTGAAATATTTGTCTCCTAGATTCAGATCGTAAGTAAATTTACTCGAACAGAAAACCCTCTCCATTTGTCCCAAGATTTACATAAAAAGTCTATTAGTACTGGAAAAGGAGGTAACTGTTCAGCTTTCACTAAAAATTCGACATAAACTTCGAAAATTGAATAAGTTTCAACCATAAATGGAGAAAATCCATTAAATACAAATCATTCCATTATACCTATAAATATCACTTATTCATATCTCATAAATGTTTCTCTTTATCAAACCCAATCATTACTGTAATTCAATTAAGCTCGTATTCGACTGGCCATCGCACCTGCGCGCGCCGCCAGTGGTGCCGTGCGGATATCGCGTGTGCGAATAGCAATGGCGTGCGTGCAGTGAGCAATACTGCACGCACTCAACTCGAGATGCACGGCATTCTAGAGTGTAATAACCCTTAATTAATACAGGATATGATTCGTTTAGAACGAATGCTTTCAGTTAGACTGAAGGGGTGGAGGGGGGGGGGATTGTTTAATGGGGCGTTGCAAGCGATCTGTGTAAACTGATGTTGGGTATGTAACTGAATGAGGCACTTGAGTTTTGTATACAAATTGTGCGAATTCAATTGGATGATATTGTATGAAATGACGTTATGAAATGTTTTCATTTTGTTCGTGATATGAAATTGGTACGTGAAATTGAAATACGGCATTGGGAATGTTTGGAGTGTATTCAAATTATGAATAGGCAATCATTGGTTATATGTATTTTATAATTAGTAAATTGTAGTAGAAATGATAAAATACAGACACAGAATAATAATTGTAGAACTATGGTATAAAAAGTGAGAAGAAGATTTGGATATCTCATAAAATCATGTATGATTCGTATAAAAAGGGATATCATTCGAAAGAGTATGAGAGGGTAGAGGAAAAGCTGGGAGACCACGAGAAAGATGGAGATATCAGATAGTGGAAGCGTGAGGAGAAGAGGAGGTATATGGGAAGATGTGGAAGAGGATAGATTGTGGGAAGAACGAGAAGCATGACGAATATTAGTGGAGATGAAGGAAGAGAGTGAAGAAGACGATGGATAGGAGGATGATGATGCGGCAGGATTGGCCAGCCGGCATTATTTGAGAGGTCCTAGATAATGGTGTTTGACACCCCCTGACCTGACTTGTTGGAACGGGTGAACGATACTTATATGTATCATGATTCTCGCATAATATTTGTTTCGAAACACTAGGAACGATTTCAACAAATTATTGCTGAACAAATTATCTTTGGGAAGTTACTTCTTTAAAATTTGCCTTTCACCAGTATTGGCAACTTGACTCACCCGATCGCTAGCGCCGATTGTAAGAGGATACGGTCGAAGAGCCACTTTTGTTACCGGTACATTTTCTATGGATATAGGTAGCGTTCATCATAGGATACAATTTTCTCCGTCACTTTACATAGTAGCGTGGGTACGAAAACAATCCACCTCAAGTAGCTTTAGTCAAACATTTTACGTGAACATAAAAATGCTCGATCATATTATCCATATAATATATATATATATATATATATATATATATATATATATATATATATATATATATATATATATATATATGATTATTTATATATACATATGAATACAAATGATACCAAGGTGAATTGTGGTAAGTTTCAAGTATACATTTTGTAATAATGTTCTTTCTTTCGTTTTTCAGACTTGCTTGAGGGATAGCCAACTGTCGTCAGCTCTGCCAACATGAACAGAAAGAGACTAAAAGCGCAATTAAACATCTGCACAAGTTAACAACTCCACATTAATTGAACCAATTACAAACGTGACGTTTTTCTGACTCATATTTTAAACACCAGTACGTCATTTTTGGTTTCAATTACAGTTTAATTCTTCTCCTCAATATTTATTAATGGAACATATTTTTTCTTTGTTTTAATTAATTGTGTTGTTAGTCAAACAAGAGTCAAGTAGTCTTTTATTGGTGTTGGTTTTGTAGTGTTGGTACCACCGTGTGAAAGTATAGTTGCAGTTTCGCTCGACGTTTTGAAAAACATCAATCAAAATGAATGATGGTTTTTTCTTCAATATTTTACTGGCAGTTCATCTTATCCTGACCACAATTCTACCTCAAGGTAAGGAGAACATTGAATTCAGTTTGAATTTTCAGATCTGTCAATCTAATGATGGAAACTTGTAATTCTGTTTTTCATAACGGAATCTTGATCATTGTTTCCCTATAATGTCAAAGTATGAAAGCTTAGGATCGTTTGAACGGGCGATCTTGAAAAGGCGAATCTTACAAAAAAGGGCGATCTTACCACCCCGAATTTCTGAATTTATCAACCAATGTTTGAAGAAGCGGTTTCGTTATCCTGAGTTATCAGTCATCTGAAACTTGGAAGAAGCATCCTCATGACATTGTGAATAATATAATTTGGATTCGTATTGTATCTTCCAGAAAAATATTATTCTATTATTGTCACGTTTTTTGTACGTAGAACCATGTATATACATCATAGCGAATAATACCGAACCTAAGACAGCGGGTAAATTAGATGAAACTGTGATCAATTACAAATGTGAACCATATAAATCGAGAGGACAAAATCTAGAGAATCAGAAGAAACTGGTTGACGCGAACTTCTCTTCTCATACAAGTGAGATTTTTTGTCGTATATGTGTAAAGATATCAAGAGTACGATAGAAAAATCATTAGTTATGATTTATTATTTCTTGTTATGGCAATTTAGAGCTGCACTTCAATATAGATGAAGAGCTGGTTTGAAAGGTTATAAAACGTCAACTCAGTAACTGCCTGGGATTACAATGATTTATTAATATAACTCAACAATTGAGCGGTAGTTTGGGAGGTTTTGGAGGATTGATGTATTTAATAACGTATAGGGCTGAAAAATGGGAGTTGAAACTGCTAAATGAAACTACTGGCCATTAATATCCGAAAGTAAGTATCAGGTCCCATAATGGCTCGAAATATAATTTGAATAGCAGCAAATTTATAATCGTCATATTCACCGGAAAGAATCAGCAGTGATATTTTCAGATGAGCGTAACGAAGACTTTCATTTCACATTACAACAAAATCAGTCATCATTCATGAATGTTTTTTGTTTCTTCAATATTTTTCATTGTTTGTTTGTTCGTGGCTTAAAGGTCGGAACCAAGTTTTCAATCGACTTCAAACTGTTTCTGAACATTTCGAACATTTACATTGCGAAGAACAAATCTTCAAACTCCTTATTATCGTGAGATTCTTCTTCTTCAACTTATTCTGGAAATCTTTCATATCTCTTCCTCTTTGTTCTAGTATTCTCAACAAATTTGATAATTTCGGTCCGATTTTTTCCCTCGTTCTATTGTTTTGTATCTCCGATTTTATCTGCTGTTTTCAATATTCGTGTATATTTGATTCTTGTGTATATATTATATTATATTATATATATAAATATATATATATATATATATATATATATATATATATTAAATTTTCCAATTTTATATGGAGTGAGCCTATATAGGAGTAAATTCCCTAAAGACGATTAGGAAGTTCATCATGAGGTCGTCGTGAAGATCTAGAAGAAAATAGGTCGATCTGCAGCCAGGTCAGTATTGACCCTGAAGGACAACGGCAACACGGCCTCATTAGGAATGATTGGAGACCAGTGGGAATATCCCAAATTACGAGACTCAGTTGTCAATGTGAAAACTCGTGGTACATAGAAATGAGCTGTTGAAAATCTCAGTCTCAACTTCGAAGGACGATGCCTATAATATGATCTATCAATTGTTATAAAATTTATAACTCGATGTACAGAAGAATTCCGTGAGCTCCATACGAGAGTTTATCGATCATTATGGTCATTTTCTGTTGGTTGTTATGCATGTCTTTGTCATCATGATCCGAAGTGGAAATATGAAAATAAGCATCAACATTTAACTCAATACAAAATCGTTGTTCCCCAATCAAGGCTATGGATGAAAGATGAGATCGTTTGATCGGGGCACCACAAGGGTGATCTCACCATCCTATGTAATATCTTATATATAAAAAGCTTGTGTCACATGTTAGAGGATGAACTCCTCCGAAACGGCTCGACCGAGTGTCGTGAAATTCCTCACGCACATTCGTTAGGGGTGGTAGATTGTCCTAAAGTATACGAGATCTTCCGCCGAGCTCTCTCCTATGAGTAATATCCAAAAATTGGCACTTCAAGGACAACACCAGTAATGACGTTGTTCATGTGATATTCACGACCTTGACTCAATGTCAGCCGCACTCGGCAACACATTTGCGGGGCTACACGCTAGATAGCGTCCTAATCCGCCTTCTAGCACCTTATTTTCACATTAACAACCAACATTCATTACAAATCACTTCGATGGCAGAACAACGTTTGCCGAGTCAGCTAGTATATCTATAAAAATATTCATATTGAATTCATGAATTTATTCTTGATCCACTTCATGTGACTGCTACTTGTACACTCATATTTCCGATCAGTCTCGATCAGAACACGTATTTCTTATGACAATTCGTTATCGATCTGTCGCGTACGTCTGTGTTGCACGGAGCAGTCACAACTGCATCGCTACACAGACTTACTGCAAGTGGCAATTTAAATATTGCATGTGCATTCGACCGAGCATTACGAGAAGGACAGGCAATTTCACCGGTATACTTGCTCACGACAGCCGGCTACTTGTTTCATTGTGTTCCGTAATTGAATTATACAAGAAATACTTATGGATACAATAAAGCTGAGTATGTACTGTGATGATGATGAAACGGGAAATGAACTTCTCTTTCGAGACGTTACTAATGAAACTCATTGGAGTTGATGTTGTTTACCAAATGAATGATTGTGAAAACATTATATAATATCTCTGTAACTAAAGAACTTCCATTTTCTTGAAAATATCATAAATGCGTTTTTTATTCAAACCTCCTCGCCCTTCGAAATCATAATATGCCTACTATCAAAATATCACCGTGATACAGAAAAAATTATATATTTATATATATATATATATACATATATATATATATATATATATAATTTTTTCTGTATCACTGTGATATTTTGATAGTAGGCCTATTATGATTTTGAAGGGCGAGGAGGTTTGAATAAAAATCGCATTTATAATATTAGTCATCAGCCGCCCTCGGTAAGTCAGTCAGCACCGCTTCAGAAACTAAAGTCACCGTTGGACGTGGGTTTGAGTCCCGCATAAGGCATGGGTTTTTGTAAATGTCCGAACATATATCTATCATCACTTGATAGTTTCATTATCACCAGCTAATTCGTCCCCCGTATAACTTGGCTGTTGGTGAGGTCGTTTAGCAAACAATAATCATTCAATCTTAGTCTTCCGTACAGTGCGTCGTTAAACCCAACATGAATAAAAATAAATAAAGCAGAAAATTCCGCGTGAATTTGCACTGCAGTAACGATCAACCTCATCATATCACTGCAATTCCAAGGTTTCAAGGTGACGCGTGTATGTGTGTGACAACCACGTGCGTGTGCGTGACAATCTCACGCGTGTCGTTACACAGTTAGCACTGGACATAAGATCATGCGTGTCGTGATGGGACGTCACGCGATGCGTCGCGACGCTTTATTACCCCCACTGTTCAGGCGCTACCCTATGTCAAGTTACTAGCATCGATCGTAAGACAGTGTACAAGTCAAAAGCTGCATCAGGCGCGTGTTACTGCCACGTATTGTTGTCAGGGGTTCCAAGAGGGTGCATGCACGATGCTTATAAAAACAGAGGAATTCATCATCACTAAAGTTTTTGTAAACGTCCTCTCACTTTTTTTCTATGTTCAAGAAACAGTGAAGTTAGTGAAATTAGCCGGCCCCATGGCTCCGTCAACTATCATTCACTGAAGTCACCGTTGGGCGTGGGCTCGAGTCCCACATGAGGCATAGGGTTTTGTAAACGTCATCTCACTTATCACTTCACCGTTCATTATCACCAGCTCTTCCGTACTCCCGTATAAATTAACTGTTTGTGAGGTCATTAAGCAACATTTGAAAATATATATAAATAACAGTGTAATATAATGAAGCGTATGAGAATTCCTAGGTGATTCGATACTCTTTTATCAACATTCCATTCTATTTTTGTGAATCCAATCAGTTCCAAGATGATACGTCAATTGATTTATTCTTGGTATTCATTGACGAATTATCTTGAAACTGATTGGATTCACAAAACTAGAATGTCAAACTAATGGAAGAGCATGAAATTCGTTCGAACGAAGAGGCACTACGATCTTTGTATCTTACATTAATATTGGTAATAACACGCTTTGGGTGGGTCGATTAAAAACTGTTTAATGGCGTTCTCAGTCGTAGTCTTAGTATTTGTCGTAACTCTTTTGAATATAGAACATAGATGTAACGGTTCATAACTGACTTTATTTCATTTTCATGGTCATAAGATCGTCCTAGTGATTCAACTCGACTCCTTTCTGTTAGGACTCCGACGAATAATCAGAAGCGACAACAATTTCAATTGTTCTGGATGGATACTATGGAGAAATTGTGAAATTGACTCACTCTGTTGGAATTGTTGAGCAGTTAAGACTCAATTGTGAAAGGAAATTCACATCGAAAACTGTTGTGAATTCTATTACGTACATCAACCATCACAAAAATGAACGAAATTTTGTAGCGACTTACCCTGTTTCTGGTAAGGTGAGGACCATTGCTATTTCTTGCTCGGTTGGTCTGCAGGCTCTCTTCATCGGATCATCAGTCTAGGACACCATATAGAGACGACGTTGTTGTTTTTCCTGCGCATAGCCTGAAATAACACAAATCACTCAGCTTAAACTTCTTTTGTAATAACATTGGAACTTGATTCAAATTCATTGTTCCCCAATTAGGGCAAAGGATGAGAGTAGGATCGTTTAGATGTGGCACCACAAGGGCGATCTTACCTAACTGACTCAACTAAACATCCTTAACTGATCCAATTCAAACTGAAACCAAACTGAAACTTCTTCTGGTCCGACGAATAGACACTTTGGCTCGATTGTCACTCGCACTCGGTGGTCGGGGTGGTGAATTTTAGGGGTTGAAAAAAAGATTTATAATTAGTAGAAAATGTTTTGGGCAACACGTGCTTCTACAAATACATTCTGATGATATATTATATAAAGCATTTCGAGTGATTCTTTTTTTTCCCTGGAATAAGTGTTTTCTGATTGACTTTGAGACAAATGTTTCTTAGGGAAAGCCAAAGCAGAGAAAGCCAAAGAATGAGTTCTCTAAGCAGAAAAATGTTAGGGGCGCTATTGGTCACATTTTCTGATATTCTATCAACATTTCTACTCTACTACATTCTATTTCATCAACGTTACTGAATCGATTAATTTGCCAATTTGCATATCATAGTTAATGAATGATGGATGATCGAGCCTTTTAATTGGCTAAAACAGCCATTCAGCCAAATCAGCCTCGTTACCATACCAATGAATCGAGATTCCAGACATTTTGTTCAGTTCCCAAATCTCATAAAATTGTATTTTCAAAGAGAATTTTCAAACATTTGCGCTGAAATATGATGAATACGATTTTCCATCTTCGGTAACAGTGAACAATTTTATCGGGTGTCTGAAAAAAACCCGACCCATAACAAGTGGCCAAGAGTCTTTTAATATATAATTTAATCAACTTTAAAACACAATTATGAAACTGTTCGCGGAGCTGAATAAGAGATTATATAATTACCCGAATACCAATTCAAGGAATCAATAAAAGGCTTAGGAGAGAATTCCGCTTTCCTGACCTCACTTCCAGACACAAGCAAACAAAAACAAAATACGCTCAAATAATCAATATCACTCGAAATATCTAAACTCACTCGTTCTAAATATCTCTCTGTGTAAAACAGTCATTTATCGCATCGCGACCAATCCAAATTTTTCTATCCTGTATCTGTATTCTCAAGTAGATCTTGTTTGAATCTATTCAACGAAGCCCACACACAATAAGAATTGTTATTATTACATAGTCTAAAAACTGCCTTTAACATGATGGATTATGCATGAATATGCCAATAAAGCTCTGCCATTTTTGATGACGTTTATCAAAACACTTACAATTGGTCCTTAAAAAATGTACACCTCACTCATAGTCCTTGGCCGAAAGTCTTTATATAATTTTAATTATGAAGAAATGAAAAACACGACTCGCTATGCACTTTATGACAATATTACTGATGAAACTAAATCACATGCACTTGTTTCGACCGCACTGGTCGCTCGAATCGATCTAACTCGATCATCTACCCTTGTTGGCCTGCCATGACGTGGCTTGGACCTATACTCATCTCATCTCGTCTATTAATTTTGACTGTTGATCTATTATATGGATACAGATCACGTCATTTTTAGTCACAGATAACACAATTCACATATTTGAATGTATTCAAAAAGTCTCAAGACTCATTATTATCTGCTCCTTCGTACCCTCAAATAACCAATTTGTAAGAACCATTTTCGTGATGGTATCGGTTGTATATATGGATATGATCACTGATTCCCTATTGACCTCACCAATAGCTACGTTATTCGGGGATACGAATGAGCGGATGAGACATAGATTATGTTCTAAAACCTGAGCATTAGTCTGAATTCGAACCCAACTCCAGTTTCGTGAGAAGTGACTCAACTAACTAGGAATCTTCTATCATACCATTATCAAATCAGGTAGCGAAATTCAATATAATTAATATTATTTATATGGGATTCAAAATAGCAGAAATATACTGAATGACTGGAAAATACTCATATATAGAGGCCTTATCATATTAATTTCATCAAAATTGTGTGATAGTTTTGTGGAACTGTATATGAACAATATATCGCTTGCTCATTCAAATATCTCATAATTATCCATCACAAAATAACAACCACAAATATATCTAGTTCACCAACAAACCAGTTGAACAAACGTAAAGAAACAACACATTAAAAACAACTATATTTCTCCGTAATAATAATATTATACTGACAGTAAATAAACTCCATTTCCCTACGGAGACATGTTTACATATTCCACCAATGGCAATCAATTCCACTCAATCATCATCATTATTTATCATCCATTATCCCTCATCAACATCCCTCACCATGTGTCAATATGGCCGCCGTACCACGCTGATGATTAATCATTAAAATAATGTACGTTCATATCATTAAGGGTGTTTACCAAATAAATAATAATTGCGTCGGTCACTAGGGTGGCTGTCGATTGACAACAAAAGTGACGTTTTTCGTGAAACCGCGATGTCAAATGTACCAATCATGGGTGTCATGGCCACACGACGACGGGGTGCATGTTGAAGTGACAGTATCAAAAGGGGGTTGATGTATTATTTGTGGATGTATAATGAAAAATGGGAAAATGTCAATATATATATATATATATATATATATATATATATATATATATATATATATATATATATATAAATATATGCATACATGTACGAATATATATATAGTGAATATAATATATTATATAGTGAGTGACTATATATATATATATATATATACTGAATGTGGGAGAAATCCATCAGTCCTGAAATCTATCAAATCCTTTCAAGAGCTTGCCTTTGAAAAATTGGCATGAACAAATAATTATGAAAACTGTTTGTGAAGTTTTATCAAAATTTTGGTCAGTTGCATCGGAAATAAAACTACATTAGAACTTCCAATTTGAGTTCAAATCTCAATCGCATCAGTGGCGACGGTATAATTAATTCAAAACATTCGACTCTGTAGACCCAAATCATTTCATCATCATCTCATATATAATTATTGTAAGGAATCGCTCTTGATGAATTCATTAGTTTGCTCTTCGAATTTGAGTGCAGCCTGCCAAGTTTATCCAATTGATTCTGTATATCAACGACTAGTATCCACAGTTTCACAATTAGAGTGTTAAATATGACATTCAAACCAAGAATTTTTTTATATGCTTGCACAAATAATGAAATGGCATTACTCTATTGTTACGTATAATGTTCCATTAGAAATGTACAGCTATATAAAGAAAAACAGAACCTAAAATGTCATACTGATTGTAACACTTCAACGTGGCACTATAATATATTATGCTACAAGACATTTCATTCTTATGGCAAGGCAAGACTGGAATCTCCCCTCTCACTTCAAGTTCCCTCTGATATGTCTGTATTAAGTAAGTACAGCTTTCGGCCACTGGTTTATTCGGTTAAGTTGATTAGCGGGTATTTGAAGGGTTGAGCTATATTCATCAGATGCTTATTTGCGCAATATCGAATTTCAAAGACACGATTTGTTTTCGCCCTGCAGTCTTTCGGGATAAACTCAACTCCGATTCTGAATCTAAAGGATTTAAAATAGTTCAAGTTCGAATAATACAACAAATATTGAGCAATTCATTCAAATGTTTCAATTTCAATAAATGACACTCCCAAAAGTATCATAATATGAAAAGTAATCATTCAGACCTATGAAGAGGTTGACGCCGTGTAATTTTTTTTAGAGTTCTCGGTCTACGGTAATACCCTAACACTCCAATCTACAGCCGGCTTTGCCGATCTGGAGTATAGACTACGTTTTATAAAGCTATTCAGGCTTGCACTTGCTTGGATAAACTCGGCGAAGTCGCATGCCACTTTGCAGGCAGCACGTAATAGAATGGACATTATCTTTTTATTCCGAAATAAAATGCATGTTCTTCATAATAAAGCTGAAACGGTAAAACAACATAATAAATTACATCGTTCTCTATTATGGTTCATGAAAATGGTAATCGAAATAAGTTTTAAGATTTCATGTCGGAATTCATTTCCGTACTTCTTAAAACTTCTTAAAAGCTATCAGAATATTGTCTAGGGTTGTCCATGTAGGATGAAAAGCGGCTCTGTTCTGACATCAGATCGAAGTTCATTTCTGATAATGGAACATTTAAGTACATGACGCAAGTGCGAGTACGTGATGCTATAGTGAGAATGCCACAATGACTACATAGAGCTAGGTCTGGTTATGTTGTCACCTTGCGGGTGTTGTTCTTGTTGTTGTTGTTTTTGGTATTGCGGGTCACTTGGACATGAACTTGAATCAACTTGATCCAACTGACCACGAAGCGGTCTAGAGATAGCCTCTGTGACGTTCT
>OU015470.1:19793225-19821116 GCA_907164805.1 Brachyptera putata | reverse complement strand
TTATAGCTATTATAGGTAAGTTTGGCAAGTTAGACCTGATCACTGGGGGGGGAGCGTGAACTTGACCCCCCCCACTTTCAAACGCCCATATCTCGGGAACTAACAGAGCACTAATTCTAGTACTTGGCAGATCGATAGCACTAATTGAGCACTAAATCCTGGCCAAGTTTCAGAATTAGTGCTCGAGTGGGGGGGGGAGCGTGAACTTGACCCCCCCCACTTTCAAACGCTAATATCTCGGGAACTTACAGAGCACTAATTCTAGTACTTGGCAGATCGATAGCACTAATTGAGCACTAAATCCTGGCCGAGTTTCAGAATTAGTGCTCGAGTGGGGGGGGGAGCGTGAACTTGACCCCCCCCACAACCAAATGCCATTATCTCGGGAACTATCGGAGCACTAATTCTAATACTTGACAAATCGATAGCACTAATTGAGCACTAAATCCTGACCAAGTTTCATAATTAGTGCTCGAGTGGGGGGGGACAGGTTCACGGACCTCTAAAAATGTCTTCAATTTGAGGGCGACTTAAACACGGCACCACCACCAGTGTTTTCTTTCCAGTTTGTCGGGTATTTACCAGTATCATTATTCCTGGATAAACAGCACCCTAAAGATGTGTACCCTCAATTTGAGGGCGACTTAAACACGGCACCACCACCAGTGTTTTCTTTTCAGTTTATCGGGTATTTATCAGTATCATTATTCATGGATAAACAGCACCCTAATTATGTCTTCATTTTGAGGTTGACTCAAACACGGCACCACCACCAGTGTTTTCTTTTCAGTTTATCGGGTATTTATCAGTATCATTATTCATGGATAAACAGCACCCTTAATATGTCTTCAATTTGAGGTTGACTCAAACACGGCACCACCACCAGTGTTTTCTTTTCAGTTTATCGGGTATTTATCAGTATCATTATTCCTGGATAAACAGCACCCTAATTATGTCTTCATTTTGAGGTTGACTCAAACACGGCACCACCACCAGTGTTTTTTTTCAGTTTATCGGGTATTTATCAGTATCATTATTCCTGGATAAACAGCACCCTAAAGATGTCTTCAATTTGAGGTTGACTTGAACACGGCACCACCACCAGTGTTTTCTTTTCAGTTTATCGGGTATTTATCAGTATCATTATTCCTGGATAAACAGCACCCTAATTATGTCTTCATTTTGAGGTTGACTCAAACACGGCACCACCACCAGTGTTTTCTTTTCAGTTTATCGGGTATTTATCAGTATCATTATTCATGGATAAACAGCACCCTTAATATGTCTTCAATTTGAGGGTGACTTAAACACGGCACCACCACCATCATTTTTTTCAGTTTCTCGGGTATTTACCAGTACCATTCTCCCACTCATTTCATTGTATGGTCCATTATTTCTTGGAACAGTATTTGCAGAATTTATCCCTCGGGAATTTTTTATCTTTCTGCACTATGAATTTCGAACTATGAAGAAAGAAGTGTGGATATGATATGCTCAGATTAGGTGCATGCCAAGTGCCATGGGAATTTGGTTTTCGTTTTCCCTGTGGATGATTAAAATGGTGTTTTTCCTCTTCTAATTCGGAAAATTTGAGTTCACTTAAACGCCCAACTGATTGAGGTCCAGTCATATGTAATCTTCACCAAATTATTAATATAAAATATATAAATGGTCATCCATATTTGGTTATTTGAATGAAAGTGTAGTGTGGGATTATTCAAGATTGAATTATAGTATGCCCCAAGTCCTAAAGTCATGTGCCAGTGTATATAGCCTGAACAGTGCAATCAGGCAGCTTGATTAACTGAGCTGTGTTTGTCTATTCGCAGGTACCGTGTGCGTGAAACTGACTCGTGTGAATATCCCTCACTACACCCTGCACGGCGAGCAAGTGACCCTTCAGTGTCAGTACGACCTCCAATCAAACCGCCTGTATTCGGTCACGTGGTATAAGGACAATGAAGAGTTCTATCGCTACATACCGCGGGGAAACCCGCCGCAACACAGCTACGGTCTCGACGGGGTCAAAGTTGACGTAAGTAGATTCGCCATCTTCTCAGGCGAGTTATTGAATACTAAGGGTGGGTTGCAAGAACGGAGTTCAAACCCCGGTCTACTTTAGACGCCGTCCAAGTACAAAATAACATTGCAGAGGCAATGCTATTTTGTACTTAGACGGCGTCTAACGTAGACCGGGGTTAAACTTCGTTCTTGCAATCCACCCTAAGAAAACGATATATATGCGTTGTTAGACAAGCGGATAGTACCAATTTAGCACATTTCATGTTTTTTCTTCAAAATGGCTGACCCAATCAAGCTGAAAATTTCCAGAAATGTGTATCAAAATGTAATTCAACTTCACGCAAAATTTCATCTCTTTGGAAAATAAAAATATCACTTTTTTCCGCTGTGTTATTCTAATGGGTATTTTTGAAATTTCTAAAATTCATAAAAAAAAG
Source organism: Brachyptera putata (assembly GCA_907164805.1). Taxonomy (NCBI): domain Eukaryota; kingdom Metazoa; phylum Arthropoda; class Insecta; order Plecoptera; family Taeniopterygidae; genus Brachyptera; species Brachyptera putata. The sequence continues at coordinate 19,818,657 of OU015470.1, read as the reverse complement.
TTACCATCCGATAATGCCACAAAACTACACAGATCTAAGTTAGATGAGGAACCATATTGAAAAAAAGTTTGAAGTTGATAGCTGTAGTCGTTTGACCTGTGGAGAACCGACAAAAAAACATAAAAAAAAACATAAAAACGAACACCAATGTGTTTCAGTTGTCAAATTGAATCCTCGCTAAAGCTCGTCTAATTATCATATGTCAAAGTCGAATTGTTCGAATAACATCACATCATAACATACATTTATTATGTGCAATATGTAGTGACATTCTTATTTCAATTTTCTCATGCTACGATCGGTCGTGTGGTGGTGCCTCATCCAAAAGTTCCTAGGGAAGCATCCTGAACAACAATGATTTTGTGTCAAGTTATTGACGTGACTAAAGAAAGTATAGGTATGTTACTTATCACAAGTGACTATAACTACACTCTTGCCGCAAGATGATGTGAACCTATAGGACCGAGTAGAGTTAGTATAATATTGGTTATTCATTGATGATGGATATGATGATGGAACTTCACGCTACATTGAGACAGAGGGGATGGGTAGACAGATATATAGAGGAATTACAATGAAACACTATGTTATCGCTTATCCCAATTCGTCAATACGCCACACCAATATTGTGTTCAAGGTGACCCGACCGGTGTATTGCGAATCAGAGCTGATCAAATGTGCATGACGGCTTCCGTAACGGTCAGATTGCTAGACTGTCAGCCGATTTCGTTTGTATACATGTATTCACGTCAGTACATTCATGACGCACCAACGACGCGCTATTATAGTTCAGACTTCAACACCTAATTGAGATGAATGGAGGTCATTACAGTGGCCAACCAAATCACTCACGATAATTGACCTAATTTCCAACCAAACTTAGTTCTACACTTCCTAATACGATAATTGGTAGGATACGAACGACCGTTCCGCTATCATTGAAGAGTATTGAGCGGATGTGTCGACCCGCCAAAACTGAAGTTACTTTATAGAACATTATTAATTCTGTTATGTTAGCTTTACCCATGGCTGTGTAACTTGGAAACTATAACATCTTCATTATTGTCTTTGGCAGCTTCGATGCAATCAATGCACCAGAACTGCATTGAATGGATGCTAACTTGTGAGATGAGCTTTAGCGGAGATTTCCATCCCATGTTTATGGAGCTTTGTTCTGTGTTTTTTTTGTGAGCAAAGCACAGGTCACACGGTTCAACTTCAACCGATTGACAAAACACTTTTTCTGTACACTTAGACTTATTAAACTTAGAACTGTGTGATTTTTGGGCTTAATCGGTGAGATCGTTTTTGAGAAATACTATCCCAGGATTCCTTAAAATCTCATTGGATTAGGCTGGGCAAGAAAATTTGAGAGATAACATTTCTCCGAAATTCAAGTTTTCCTCAAATATGAAAACAGGAATGATACACATAATGACAAATATGTGTCAATTTGAACCAGCCGTTTTCGAAGAAAATGATGCGATAAATATTTTTTATTCATCAAATAGATGTGAATAATAGCAGGGAAATGTTGCGGAGACTGATTCACGGCTCCCTAGATTCGATAGTAACCGAATGAAGTAGTGCCCATATTTTGTATGAATCAAGGTCTGTAGAGTTTCCGATTATACTGTATATACATATCTCGGTCATCTTACAACGCATATTCTGCGTTCGCCTAATTATTCGTTATATTTATTATATTGGCATTCGGGGTAAGAAAGCGGTATACTAAACGTTACAAATGTACAAACGTAACGTCACTAATGCAAATTTACACGATTATTTTCAGAAAAATATTATGGAATAATTTTCTGTTCGCTTCAGAATACTTCAATTTTATTGAGAACACCTTTTCAATATTTGCAATATAAATTTGTATTCAATTCTGTGAAAAAAAATATGATCAAATAAAATGGAATTGAATATAAAACGTTACAATTCAAAGCCCAATAGAAACCAAGCCAATAGGAAGTGATAGAATGTATTCACATAAAGTCCCAGCCTCACATTTAATCTCTCGTAATTCTCTGTACGTATCCCAGTACCGACATTCAACCCCTTCGACCAAATCTCATTAACATTATCATCAACTAAAATCCACCGTTCGCCGCACCGTATAATTTCTACCGCCAGCATCACGTACTTCACGGTTCAATTCAACACATTTCGGATTGCTTTTTCGTTTATCCAATCGCATCTATTTACCCCCCACACCACCCCACCCACCCACCCACTCATCCGTTCATTTATCATTTATTTCCACCTTGCCCCACCTCTATATGCCTCTCTCTCTCGCACTAAACCATACTTTAGTCTTCGGAATTACCGTCAATTTTCACACATGTCACGTGCGAATGTCGATCTACCATCCCCTCCCCCCCTTTACTTCCCCCCACCCTCTCTCCCGACCCTCTTGATAACAAACAAAAAAATACACCGTAACAACAAACTTAGGTATCTTGGCAACATGGCGCAGACAAAACCTGGTGAGATGATTGTCAAGTCGTATTGATTGGTGAGCACAAGAAGAGCATAATGTATATTGTTATCTGAGAGGTTAACACTGAGAGAAGACAGAATTTAGTATCCTGTAAGATATGATGCTCGTTTCGGTAAATTTCGTGTATGTAACTAGTTTTTCCAAAATTTCATCCGAATTTTCAACTCATTCTCATTTAAAATTTTTGATATAGGCCCACTATTTTAAACTTTAATGCATTAATGAATAACAAAATATTCGATACATTTTCCATGAGTGGGTTACTTATAGTAGTCCATCTGCATACTCGACACTCTGGATTCTCTCTTTATCGATCTTGTTCGTATCCCGCTTTACTTTACGGATTCCATGTCACCCTTCCACATTCAACAGTTGGTCTCACAAGCAAGAAATATGTCTTCTCTTTCACAACTTTTCTTTTGTAACTCTCAGCTGTATCATCATGGTCTTAGTTTGATATTCTTCTTCGTCGTTCTTCCGACCTGAAACACCCATTCTAGGCTCCCTGTGACAGTTACGCCCCTAAGTAATCCTCTACCATTAGATCAATCGTTTTTCTGAGTAAACTGAAACACAATTGTACTGGAAATGATAAAATAATAGAACATCAAAGACATGGCAAAAAACACTACGCATTTTTGTCTCTTTTATTCTGATGTAAATTAGCTAAATATTTCCATTTCCACGTTCTTTTTGTTATTCTCATGGAAGTTATTCCAATTTCATTAGAAGCCTTCAGTTGAACACACATCACTCATCATGTACCCAAGTTTGTGATGATAACAGAGGTCATAAGATGAATGCTTGGAAACATTCGAATACAAAAAACAACAAAACAAAATGAGCACGTGACGATAAAAATTATGAAACAAAAGCTGCAATAGACAATGAAGACTTCATCGTCTCTCTCTCTCTTCTTTCTTTTTCTGTCTCTTTTTTTTTTCTCTCTCTCTCTATCACTCCTGCTATATCTCTCTTCCTGTTTTCATTCCTTGGCCACCTCAGTGGCTCATTCAGTCCCCGTAGTTCCGAGAATAATCAAAGAATTCAAAACCTGTTGATTCTATCAGAACACGTGCCTTTGAGAGGATCTATTTCAATTCTGATTCAGATCTAGATGGGATTTAGTAGGGAGACTCTATAGGGCTTATGGCGCATCAAGATTCGGTATGCGATTTTATCCAAACCAACCGAACTTCGACTATGATGGAATGGGGTACATTTCTCCAATCATACAACCAAATAAAACGATCCATTGATGTTTAGTTTCTGATCATCGTTAAAATACTAGAGACCAGCAAAAAAAACGTCAAAATGACCGGTATTTTATAATTTATTAATTTGACACATCTTTCGGGTGTCTTAATTTCGGAACACATGTCGACCTTCTTCCGTCAATTTTTTGAACTTTTCCGAATTACCCTCCTGAGTGCACATCGAGCATTTTGGCGTTTGCGCCTCACGATCGGTCCAGGGTTTCTAGAGATTTGGGCAGACCACACGCCACACACATAGAAATATACACGGACAACTCCAATTATAGGCCATCACATTCGTATTGCATGTTGAACGGATAAATTATGACCTGTCTGGAATTCGAGTTTATTTTTCTGAAAGGGAATGACTTTGACACAGTCCTATGGATTTCATGGAGGCCTATTCTCTCACTATTCAAAACATCAATCAATGAAAAACATCACCAGTTTTCCCGCGTCACATTGGCGTGAAGCTGTCAGCAAATACTGCATTCATAATCGAAACACGTCACGATCACTACATCAAACATGCAAGCGAAAGCCTCGCATTGAAAACACGCTTGTTCCAACTCGGTGGCCGGGTAATGGGCCCTTGAAACAACTGTATACCCTACAAACACATGATTGCTCCCCCCGGAGGTGGAACTACCCCACCTCTTCTCCTCATCCCCCTTCACCTATCCTTTACTTTCTACTACACACGAGCGAAATAGATAAACATTTTGTTATCAATTTATGCGGCGGAAATGAGACGCATCCAAACGTATACTATGAATTCTAGAAGAATGAATGGAGATAGGGGTAATTTTATGAATTTTGAAAATTTGAGAGAAGAATGGTGGAAAATGGTGGAAAATGATGGAAAATTGAAAATTGAAAAAGTTATCTGTAGGATGATCTAGATGGAATTGGTGTTGATTCATTCTCGATCTTTATCATTATGTGTCATTTGTGAGCTTCTACGTCTTCTATATATCTCTGTAAAGTAAGTGAAGCTCTGAACTGGAGAAGAGAGTTGAACGGGGCCTGGGTTCGAATACCGCATTAGGCACAAAATTTGTCAACATAACAATGAATGCTCTATCATAACATGCGCTTCTCACTAATCCATCCATTATTGGGTTCGTTAAAAGCCTATTTTTTTTTTAACACGAGAATACGTTCTTAAATTGTCCGATCCTAACTTCCCGTCTTTCAAGCGCTTTCCTTCTATATTCAGATCAATTTTTATTAAATATAGATTCTTTCGATTTCATTTCTATCAGTTATAAAGAGTAACTATTCCATTTTGTTATGAAATTTCAACGGAATAAGTATTACAATTGAATGCATAAATGGTACATAAACGGTACAGAATAAAAGTCACGGTACAAGTAGAAACAGATAACTGAGATGGGTTGACCAGTGGCTAGCCAACTGAACCGTTTTTCAGAAGATCTGATTCCGATCCCGTCATGGTCGACCATTCTTTTCTTTTCTTTTTTTTTTACGTACTTTTCCCCCGTCGTTAGGATTCATACAGAGATGGTTTCTAAATAACAGCTCACGACCGACTCCTTTCCAATAAACAGAAAAAACATATATTGGAATAAACACTCATCTCATCCTCCCATTATCTCTTTCACCATTCACAGACGCCAATAGATCATCATCATTACAATGTTTTGCTGAATACAATATGGATAAAGATAGAAGAAACAAATAACTGAGGAAATAAAATAACTTTATTACCAGGATGTATGTGTATTGCATGTATGTATGTAATCGATTTATTTATGATTCTTGCGCTATCAGTAGCTCCATGATACATGCTACAATGTTATATAATTATTGTAAGAATAGAAATTATGATATAATAGAATGAGTCGGCCAACTTTTTCCCACTTATTCTTCCCATTACTCAAGAAACCTTCATCTCATCATTCCATCATCTCATTAATCATCCATCCGACGTTAATAGACCTCCGCTATCATCACAGTGCGTCATCAAAACCCAATATGAATAAACAAATAAATATGAGGATGAATGGAATTGTTTTTTCCTCCTGCAGCATCACCGATCTGATGGTCAGAAGGTAGCGCTGAGAAACGTGGATCTGCGAGCTAGCGGTATTTACCGGTGTGAAGTATCCGCCGAAGCGCCATCCTTCACGTCGGTCCATGGGGAAGGCCGTATGGAAGTAGTGTGTAAGTAGATACAAACATTAACATTTAGATAAGCATGAACCAAAAATGAGAGTAAATATTTCACATTGTTGTCTTGTACAGCGTATAAAACAACAATGGATTTCAACATGCTGTGATGTGACTTCATTGAGCACATTGAAGGTTTATTTATAATTCAAAATGTTGTGTCTTGTATGGGACATAATTTTCTGAGACATACCTGAATTTCGATATCACTAGGAAAACGCCATATATGCGTTGTTAGACGAGCGAATAGTAATAGTATGGGTGAAAATGGGTGAAAACTTCTTCTTGGTACCAATTTAGCACATTTCATGTTTTTTCTTCAAAATGGCGGACCCGATCAAGCTGAAAATTTTTAGAAATGTGTATCAAAATTTAATTCAACTTCATGCAAAATTTCCTTTTTTCGGAAAATAAAAATATTTTCTTTTTTTTCCGCTATGTTATTCTGATGGGCATTTTCTAAATTTCTAAAATTCATGAAAGAGTTGCTTGCCGATAATTCCACAAAACTATACAGATCTAAGTTAGATTAGGAACCATATTGAAAAACAGTTTGAAGTTGATAGCTGTAGCCGTTTGATCTGTGGAGAACCGACAAGAAAAGATAACGCACACCAATTTTTTACAGAATGTTAAAAAAAAAAAAAAAAAAAAGGAACACCGATTTTTTTCAGTATGTCAAATTGAATCCTCGCTGAAGCTCGTCCAACAACTTTATATGGTCAATAAGTTCGTTCTTCAAGTTATGTATTTTCGTCCACTTTTCACAAGTTCAATTTTTGTTGGATTTAAGTAACTGATATTTTTAGTTATGTATATGAACTGGATTAAGAATGCATAGAGTAACTTAGACGAGTAGTCGAGTGTCTAGCACACAGAAACCAACATCCAGGTACCGGGGTTCGATTCCCACCATGGTCGACCATCCTGACAGTTTTTTTTTGTGGTTTCCCTCTGTCGTTCAGGTCAATACTGGGATGGTTCTTCAAAAACAGGTCATGATCGACTCCTCCGCACTATCCGAGAACACATAATAGAAAATTACTTTCATCTCATCATCTCATTATATCATAGATCATTCACCGACGCCAATAGATCTTAGTTATCAGTACAACGTGCATTTGTCAGTGAACCCAACATAAACGAATACATGAAGTTAGTGCAGAGTGTTTCCAGTATATAAGCATCTGTTCCATGTCGATTATTTCCACTATCCCATCACGTGCCAGCAATAACAAGGGCGACCGTGTGTTTGTGTCGACTGGAGTTCTCGCTAACGCTCATCTAATAAGACACTTGTTCGCTAGTTTTCCACACAACAAGAGAAACTTTACAACTTCGTTTCGATCAGTTTGTGAATGCCCTTCTGTTGAATCCACAGTCTGTCTGTCTTCCTCTCCTTATGTCTGCCTTTCTTTCTGTCTGTATCTCTGTTTGTCTGAATCGAGTTATAAAAGTCTGCTACGATATAACAAATTCTTACTGCTGTTGTTTTAAAGTTGAGTGAATACCCCACTAACAGCTGAGTTATGAGGGGATACGAATGAAACGTTGATGATGGAACGATGAAGAGACGCCCAATTCAAGATGGAAGGACGCCCACAGAATCCTATCTCTCAAAAGGGACTCGAACCCATGCATAACTTGACTCCATCCTCTGAATTATGGAGAATCACACAAGTGACTTTATGGGATTTTTTTTCAGTAAATTGTAGGATTTTGTAATCTTGCGTTCACGTCCACATATACTCCAGGAGCACTACTAGTTCATTATAATGCCGTTTTCATTTTTATCCGTTTTTTGGTGGCGTTAGGTCAGGTTGAATTGAGTTATGTGGGATTATTGTATCAGAAGAATGAACGAAAATCTTCCTTTTCGTGAAAGAATGGAGAAAATCGAAACATAAAATATCTTACTCATATAAGTTGATAACACCCACTCCGTTGATACAAACAAAATTATTCTCATAATTGAATACCAAAACAACCCAATGAAGGTAGCTGTGGGTGTTTATTAGTCAAGTTATAATCGAGCTTTTAAATTATTCAACCGGGTATTAATTCTACATAGTCATTCAAATTTCAACTCCACAAGTATTATACTTCATTCGTATACGGTAGTTCAGTTGATATCATCACCCAAGATGATTTCACAATTGAGTGATGTTGAGTTCACAGAAAACTTATAATTTCTTACGCAAGAATGAATACACTTGAAAAAGTATATATGGGTATTCGTTTCCTCAACATCAACTGATTAGTTCTGAATCGAGATTCTCCAGTCTAGTCCATGGATGGAACGACTGAATCGAATAAATTCAGAATTGCGAATTTAAATATCACCTATCAATACTCACATACGCACTCCATTGCAACATTTACATATTCGTATTTTTTTCTAGACTAATCTCTTAATTCTGTGCACCTAATCTCTCCACAATATTATGATATCATTCCACAAAGACTCACAATTCTTCAACTCTAAAAGTTAACCCACCACGCAACTACAACGAAATGTTCGGAAAATGTTTTCAACAAAGTTCCGTATGAATTTTAAATCACTACGCATTCTAGATGTTGAAATTATAATTGAAAAAATTATCTCTTGTGTAAACGTAGTCGAGAAGTTTCGTAATTCTGAATGTGCTCTATGGGTCCCTAAGTCATCGTTCCAGCATGGTGGTGGTATGAGGAAGAGAAGGGGAGAGAAGAGAAGGAATGAGAAAGGTAGAGAGGGAGAAGTAGATGAAGAAAGGAGCAAAGGGAGATGGAGAGAATTCTCCATTATAATTTTCGATGCACATGTACATAACCGTGATTGCACATTAAAGATTTAAAGGTTCCTAAAGCGTAGTTGTATGACAGTATCCTTACGCCCTTAGTAGTCTATGAATTTCGTACTTTATTCTGGAACAAGTTGAATGTGGAATGAGTGGCTAAGAACCGAGAGGATGGTTATGTGTGCAATTCGCGAAACCACTGTGCGTTATGATATGCATTGTTGGTGAACCAAGAGGTGTGAGATAGTAGATGGGTAAGAAACTTGGATGAATTAATTTTCAATGAGTATAAGAAAGTGAGAATGTTGATGAAAATGATCTTTGAACTCATGTAACTGATATTTAACAGAATCTTGAATTCCTAAAATAACTGTTAAAATTAAGCCTTGTAGGGTTTGTGAATGACACACACGAAATAACACGAATACAGACGAAATAAGAAATTTCCGCAATCTGATGAATGGACCTTCATTTTGATACCACGCACGGCTCTGAGAAAAATTCCGTTCGGAAACGCTGTGTCGGCCGCGCCGTCATTCCTGGTACTAGCCGCGTCCACGACGCGTCCGATCATCATCAAATCATCGAGCGCTCATCAATTCTCTACACGCCGGTGTTCGAATCGTCGCGATCGGACGAGCCGTTGTCTGGCAATCGATTTTCGAACGGGTAGCTCAGTGGCTACACCCGGGGTTCGGAGCCCGCGTGAGGTAAATCGATAGTGGTGGTGGCGCCGTATGCAAATAACATTGTGTAACCTTCGAACGACGCCTGTCGGCGAACCAATCATCGGATCGAGACGAAATAAGGATTTTATGCAATCAAATGAGTGCACCTTCATATCGATACAACACACGAGTGTGTAAAAAATTTTCCAAAGAAAATTGCAAATTTTCCGACCCCTTTCTACACATGGGGTCAGTCGCGAATTTTTTTTGGGAGAACCAGACATCGGATCGAGACGAGATAGAAAATTCTCGCAATGTGATGAATGTACCTACATATCGATACCACACATGACCATGTGGGGAATTTTCCAAAGAAAATCGTAAATTTTCCGACCCCCTCCTACACATGGGGTCAGTCGCGATTTTTTTTTGGGAGAACCACACATCGGATCGAGACAAAATAGAAAATTTTCGCAATCTAATGAATGGACCTTCACATTGATACCACACATGACCATGTGGAGCATTTTCCGGAGAAAATTGTAAATTTTCCGACACCCCTCTACACATGGGGTCGTTCGCGATTTTTTTTTGGGAGAACCAGACATCGGATCGAGACGAGATGAAAAATTTCCGCAATGTGATGAATGTACCTACATATCGATACCACACATGACCATGTGGGGCATTTTCTAAAGAGAATCGTAAATTTTTCGACCCCCTTCTACACATGGGGTCAGTCGCGAATTTTTTTTGGGAGAACCAGACATCGGATCGAGACAAAATAAGAACTTTTCGCAATATAATGAATGTACCTTTATATTGATACCACACATGACCATGTGGAGCATTTTCCGGAGAAAATTGTGAATTTTCCGACCCCTTCCCACACATGGGGTCAGTCGCGATTTTTTTTTGGGAGAACCAGACATCGGATCGAGACGAGATAAAAAATTTCCGCAATCTAATGAATGTACCTTTATATTGATACCACACATGACCATGTAGAGCATTTTCCGGAGAAAATTGTGAATTTTCCGACCCCCTCCTACACATGGGGTCAGTCGCGATTTTTTTTTGGGAGAACCAGACATCGGATCGAGACGAAATATAAAATTTCCGCAATTTAATGAATGTACCTTTATATTGATACCACACATGACCATGTGGAGCATTTTCCGGAGAAAATTGTGAATTTTCCGACCCCTTCCTACACATGGGGTCAGTCGCGATTTTTTTTTGGGAGAACCAGACATCGGATCAAGACGAGATAGAAGTTTTCGCAATGTGATGAATGTACCTACATATCGATACCACACATGACCATGTGGGGCATTTTCCAAAGAAAATCGTAAATTTTCCGACCCCCTCCTACACATGGGGTCAGTCGCGATTTTTTTTTGGGAGAACCAGACATCGGATCGAAACAAGACAAAAATTTTTCGCAATGTGATGAATGTACCTACATATCGATACCACACATGACCATGTGGGGCATTTTCCAAAGATAATCGTAAATTTTCCGACCCCCTCCTACACATGGGGTCAGTCGCGATTTTTTTTTGGGAGAACCAGACATCGGATCGAGACGAAATAAAAAATTTCCGCAATCTGATGAATGTACCTTTATATTGATACCACACATGACCATGTGGAGCATTTTCCGGAGAAAATTGTGAATTTTCCGACCCCTTCCTACACATGGGGTCAGTCGCGATTTTTTTTTTGGGAGAACCAGACATCGGATCAAGACGAGATAGAAGTTTTCGCAATGTGATGAATGTACCTACATATCGATACCACACATGACCATGTGGGGCATTTTCCAAAGAAAATCGTAAATTTTCCGACCCCCTCCTACACATGGGGTCAGTCGCGATTTTTTTTGGGAGAACCAGACATCGGATCGAAACGAGATGAGAATTTTTCGCAATGTGATGAATGTACCTACATATCGATACCACACATGACCATGTGGGGCATTTTCCAAAGAAAATCGTAAATTTTCCGACCCCCTCCTACACATGGGGTCAGTCGCGAATTTTTTTTGGGAGAACCAGACATCGGATCGAGACAAAATAAAAACTTTTCGCAATCTAATGAATGGACCTTTATATTGATAACACACATGACCATGTGGAGCATTTTCCGGAGAAAATTGTAAATTTTCCGACCCCTTCCTACACATGGGGTCAGTCGCGATTTTTTTTTGGGAGAACGAGACATCGGATCGAGACGAGATAAGAAGTTTTCGCAATGTGATGAATGTACCTACATATCGATACCACACATGACCATGTGGGGCATTTTCCGAAGAAAATCGTAAATTTTCCGACCCATTCCTACACATGGGGTCAGTCGCGAATTTTTTTTGGGAGAACCAGACATCGGATCGGGACGAAATAAAAAATTTTCGCAATGTGATGAATGTACCTTCATATCGATACCACACATGACCATGTGGAAGATTTTCCGGAGAAAATCGTAAATTTTCCGACTCCCTCCTACACATGGGGTGGTTCAAAACCTGTTTGCCGGAGAACTATACATCGGATCGAAACGAAATAAAACATTTATGCAATCTAATGGATGGACCTCCATTTTGATACCACACACGGCCATCTGGAAACTTTTCCGGGGAAAATCATAAATTTCCCCCCCTCCCCCTGCGCATGGGGGTGTTCAAAACATGATTGCCGGAGAACTATACATTGGATCGGAACGAAATAAAAATTTTATGCAATCTAATGAATGGACCTTCATTTTGATACCACACACGACCCTCTGGAAGCTTTTCCGGGAAAAATCATAAATTTCCCCCCCTTCCCCTGCGCATGGGGGTGTTCAAAACATGATTGCCGGAGAACTATACATCGGATCGTAACGAAATGAAGAGTTTATGCAATCTAATGAATGGACCTTCATTTTGATTACACACACGGCCTCATCGAAACTTTTCCAGGAAAAATCATAAATTTTCCAACACCCGATCCGACGGGATTCGTTCAAAACATGTTTGCTGCTGAACCATACATCGGATCGGGCTGACATTAGAACTGGACGTCATCATTTTCGATTATCTTCAATTTGATACCTCACACGAACGTGTAAAAACTTTTCCGAAGAAAATTACAAATTTGGCTTCATTTTCAGGATTTTTTTTACAGAGAACCAGACATCGGATCGAGCTAAAATCAACATTTTCGACAACAGATATTATGTACCTTCATTTTGATAACAAACACGGCTCCGGCAAAAGACTTTGACTTTTTTTCAAATTTTGATTTTTTCTCCATACTAGTACCCGTCCGACAGAAAAATCTTCGATCGGGGATTGCTCGAGAACCCATGACGCGATCGGGCCGATTGTTGGATTTTCTGAAAGCCAGCGATCACGTGAGCATTTTGATGCCACTCACTATCTTCCAAAAAAATTTCCAAAGAAAATCACAAATTTTCCGGAAGAATATTCAGGAATTTTTTTCAGGAGAACCGGACATTGGATCGAGACGAAACGAAATTTTTTCGCAATCTAATGAATGTACCACATATTGATACCACACATGACCATGTGGAGCATTTTCCGGAGAAAATTGTAAATTTTCCGACCCCTTCCTACACATGGGGTCAGTCGCGATTTTTTTTTGGGAGAACCAGACATCGGATCGAGACGAGATAAAAATTTCGCAATCTATGAATGTACTTCCATATTGATAACCACACATGACCATGTGGAGCATTTTCCCGAGGAAAATTGTGAATTTTCCGACCCCCTCCTACACATGGGGTCAGTCGCGATTTTATTTTGGGAGAAACAGACATCGGATCGAGACGAATGAGAAATTTTCGCAATGTGATGAATGTACCTACATATCGATAACACACATGACCATGTGGTGCATTTTCCAAAGGAAATCGTAAATTTTCCGACCCCCTCCTACACATGGGGTCAGTCGCGTATTTTTTTTTGGGAGAACTCAGACATCGGATCGAGACGAAATGAGAAATTATCGCAATCTGATGAACTGTACCTTCCATATTGATACCACACATGACCATGTGGAGCATTTTCGGAGAAAATTGTGAAATTTCCGACCCCTTCCTACACATGGGGTCAGTCGCGATTTTTTTGGGGAGAACCAGACATCGGATCAAGACGAGATGAGAAAATTTTCGCAATGTGATGAATGTACCTACATATTGATACCACACATGACCATGTGGGGCATTTTCCAAAGAAAATCGTAAATTTTCCGACCCCCTCCTACACATGGGGTCAGTCACGAATTTTTTTTGGGAGAACCACACATCGGATCGAGACAAAATGGAAACTTTTCGCAATCTAATGAATGTTTCTTCACATTGATAACACACATGACCATGTGGAGCATTTTCCGGAGGAAATTGTAAATTTTCCGACCCCTTCCTACACTTGGGGTCAGTCGCGATTCGTTTTTGGGAGAACCAGACATCGGATCGAGACGAAATAAAAATTTTCAAATGTGATGAATGTACCTACATATCGATACCACACATGACCATGTGGGGCATTTTCCAAAGAAAATCGTAAATTTTCCGACCCCCTCCTACACATGGGGTCAGTCACGTTTTTTTTTGGGAGAACCACACATCGGATAAAGACAAAATGAAAACTTTTCGCAATCCAATGAATGTTTCTTCACATGATAACACACATGACCATGTGGAGCATTTTCCGGAGAAAATTGTAAATTTTCCGACCCCCTCCTACACATGGGGTCAGTCGCGATTTTTTTTAGGGAGAACCAGACATCGGATCGAGACGAGATAAAAAATTTCCGCAATCTAATGAATGTACCTTTATATTGATACCAACATGACCATGTGGTGCATTTTCCAAGAAAAAATGTAAATTTTCCCGCCCCTCTTCTAAACATGGGGTGGTTCTCGATTTTTTTTAGGGAGAACCAGACAATGGATCGAGACGAGATGAAAAATTATCGCAATCTGATGAACGTACCTCCATATTGATACCACACATGACCATGTGGAGCATTTTCCGAAGAAAATGGTAAATTTTCCCGCCCCCCTCCTACACATGGGGTCAGTCAAGAATTTTTTTTGGGAGAACCACACATCAGATCGGGACGAAATAGAAAAATTTTGCAATCTCATGAATGGACCTTCATATTGATACCACACATGACCATGTGGAGCATTTTCCGGAGAAAATTGTAAATTTTCCGACCCCCTCCTACACATGGGGTCGGTCGCGATTTTTTTTTGGGAGAACCAGACATCGGATCGAGACGAAATAAGAAATTTTTGCAATGTGATGAATGTACCTACATATTGATACCACACATGACCATGTGGGGCATTTTCCAAAGAAAATCGTAAATTTTCCGACCGCCTCCTACACATGGGGTCAGTCGCGAATTTTTTTTGGGAGAACCAGACATCGGATCGAGACGAAATAAAGAAACACCGCAATCTAATGAATGTGTTTTTATATTGATACCACACATGACCATGTGGAGCATTTTCCGGAGAAAATTGTAAATTTTCCGACCCCTTCCTACACATGGGGTCAGTCGCGAATTTTTTTTGGGAGAACCAGACATCGGATCGAGACGAGATGAAAAGTTTTCGCAATGTGATGAATGTACCTACATATCGATACCACACATGACCATGTGAGGCATTTTCCAAAGAAAATCGTAAATTTTCCGACCCCCTCCTACACATGGGGTCAGTCGCGAATTTTTTTTGGGAGAACCAGACATCGGATCAAGACAAAATAAAAAAATTCCGCAATCCAATGAATTATCCACAATTTTGAATACCACACATGACCATGTGGAGGATTTTCCGGAGAAAATTGTAAATTTTCCGACCCCTTCCTACACATGGGGTCAGTCGCGAATTTTTTTGGGAGAACCAGACATCGTATCGAGACGAGATAAAAAATTTCCGCAATCTTATGAATGTACCTTTATATTGATACCTTACATGACCATGTGGAGCATTTTCCGGAGAAAATTGTAAATTTTCCGACCCCTTCCTACACATGGGGTCAGTCGCGAATTTTTTTTGGGAGAACCAGACATCGGATCGAGACGAAATAGAAATTTTCGCAATGTGATGATTGTACCTACATATTGATACCACACATGACCATGTGAGGCATTTTCCAAAGAAAATCGTGAATTTTCCGACCCCCTTCTACACATGGGGTCAGTCGCGATTTTTTTTTGGGAGAACCAGACATCGGATCGAGACGAGATAAAAAATTTCCGCAATCTAATGAATGTACCTTTATATTGATACCACACATGACCATGTGGAGCATTTTCCGGAGAAAATTGTAAATTTTCCGACCCCTTCCTACACATGGGGTCAGTCGCGAATTTTTTTTGGGAGAACGAGACATCGGATCGAGACGAGATAAAAAGTTTTCGCAATGTGATGAATGTACCTACATATCGATACCACACATGACCATGTGGGGCATTTTCCAAAGAAAATCGTAAATTTTCCGACCCATTCCTACACATGGGGTCAGTCGCGATTTGTTTTTGGGAGAACCAGACATCGGATCGAGACGAAATAAAAAATTTCCGCAATGTGATGAATGTACCTACATATCGATACCACACATGACCATGTGGAAGATTTTCCGGAGAAAATCGTAAATTTTCCGACTCCCTCCTACACATGGGGTGGTTCAAAACCTGTTTGCCGGAGAACTATACATCGGATCGAAACGAAATAAAAAATTTATGCAATCTAATGGATGGACCTCCATTTTGATACCACACACGGCCATCTGGAAACTTTTCCGGGGAAAATCATAAATTTCCCCCCCTCCCCCTGCGCATGGGGGTGTTCAAAACATGATTGCCGGAGAACTATACATTGGATCGGAACGAAATAAAAATTTTATGCAATCTAATGAATGGACCTTCATTTTGATACCACACACGACCCTCTGGAAGCTTTTCCGGGAAAAATCATAAATTTCCCCCCCTCCCCCTGCGCATGGGGGTGTTCAAAACATGATTGCCGGAGAACTATACATCGGATCGTAACGAAATGAAGAGTTTATGCAATCTAATGAATGGACCTTCATTTTGATACCACACACGGCCCCATCGAAACTTTTCCAGGGAAAATCATAAATTTTCCGACACCCGATCCGACGGGGTTCGTTCAAAACATGTTTGCTGCTGAACCATACATCGGATCGGGCTGACATTAGAACTGGACGTCATCATTTTCGATTATCTTCAATTTGATACCCCACACGAGCGTGTAAAAACTTCTCCAAAGAAAATTTCAAATTTGGCTTCATTTTCAGGATTTTTTTTACAGAGAACCAGACATCGGATCGAGCTAAAATCAACATTTTCGACAACAGATATTCTGTACCTTCATTTTGATACCAAACACGGCTCCGGCAAAAGACTTTGACTTTTTTTCAAATTTTGATTTTTTCTCCATACTAGTACCCGTCCGACAGAAAAATCTTCGATCGGGGATTGCTCGAGAACCCATGACGCGATCGGGCCGATTGTTGGATTTTCTGAAAGCCAGCGATCACGTGAGCATTTTGATGCCACTCACAATTTTCCAAAAAAAATTCCAAAGAAAATCACAAATTTTCCGGAAGAATATTCAGGAATTTTTTTCAGGAGAACCAGACATTGGATCGAGACGAGATGAAATTTTTTCGCAATCTAATGAATGTACCTACATATTGATACCACACATGACCATGTGGAGCATTTTCCGGAGAAAATTGTAAATTTTCCGACCCCCTCCTACACATGGGGTCAGTCGCGATTTTTTTTTGGGAGAACCAGACATCGGATCGAGACGAGATAAAAAATTTCCGCAATCTAATGAATGTACCTCCATATTGATACCACACATGACCATGTGGTGCATTTTCCAAAAAAAATTGTAAATTTTCCCGCCCCCCTTCTACACATGGGGTGGTTCTCGATTTTTTTTAGGGAGAACCAGACATTGGATCGAGACGAGATGAAAAATTATCGCAATCTGATGAACGTACCTCCATATTGATACCACACATGACCATGTGGAGCATTTTCCGGAGAAAATTGTAAATTTTCCGACCCCCTCCTACACATGGGGTCGGTCGCGATTTTTTTTTGGGAGAACCAGACATCGGATCGAGACGAAATGAGAAATTTTCGCAATGTGATGAATGTACCTACATATCGATACCACACATGACCATGTGGGGCATTTTCCAAAGAAAATCGTAAATTTTCCGACCCCCTCCTACACATGGGGTCAGTCGCGAATTTTTTTTGGGAGAACCAGACATCGGATCGAGACGAGATAAAAAATTTCCGCAATCTAATGAATGTACCTTTATATTGATACCACACATGACCATGTGGAGCATTTTCCGGAGAAAATTGTAAATTTTCCGACCCCTTCCTACACATGGGGTCAGTCGCGAATTTTTTTTGGGAGAACCAGACATCGGATCGAGACGAGATGAAAAGTTTTCGCAATGTGATGAATGTACCTACATATCGATACCACACATGACCATGTGAGGCATTTTCCAAAGAAAATCGTAAATTTTCCGACCCCCTCCTACACATGGGGTCAGTCGCGAATTTTTTTTGGGAGAACCAGACATCGGATCGAGACGAAATAAAAAATTTCCGCAATCTAATGAATGTACCTACATATCGATACCACACATGACCATGTGGGGCATTTTCCAAAGAAAATCGTGAATTTTCCGACCCCCTCCTACACATGGGGTCAGTCGCGAATTTTTTTTGGGAGAACCAGACATCGGATCGAGACGAGATGAAAAAATTCCGCAATCCAATGAATTATCCCCAATTTTGGTACCACACATGACCATGTGGAGGATTTTCCGGAGAAAATTGTAAATTTTCCGACCCCTTCCTACACATGGGGTCAGTCGCCAATTTTTTGGGGAGAACCAGACATCGTATCGAGACGAGATAAAAAATTTCCGCAATCTTATGAATGTACCTTTATATTGATACCTTACATGACTATGTGGAGCATTTTCCGGAGAAAATTGTAAATTTTCCGACCCCTTTCTACACATGGGGTCAGTCGCGAATTTTTTTTGGGAGAACCAGACATCGGATCGAGACGAGATGAAAAATTTTCGCAATGTGATGAATTTACCTACATATTGATACCACACATGACCATGTGAGGCATTTTCCAAAGAAAATCGTAAATTTTCCGACACCCTCCTACACATGGGGTCAGTCGCGATTTTTTTTTGGGAGAACCAGACATCGGATCGAGACGAGATAAAAAATTTTCGCAATGTGATGAATGTACCTACATATCGATACCACACATGACCATGTGGAAGATTTTCCGGAGAAAATCGTAAATTTTCCGACTCCCTCCTACACATGGGGTGGTTCAAAACCTGTTTGCCGGAGAACTATACATCGGATCGAAACGAAATAAAAATTTTATGCAATCTAATGAATGGACCTACATATTGATACCACACATGACCATGTGGAGCATTTTCCGGAGAAAATCGTGAATTTTCCGACCCCTTTCTACACATGGGGTCGGTCACGAATTTTTGTTGGGAGAACCAGACATCGGATCGAGACGAGATAAGGAGTTTTCGCAATGTGATAAATTTACTCACATATTGATACCACACATGACCATGTGAGGCATTTTCCAAAGAAAATCGTGAATTTTCCGACCCCCTTCTACACATGGGGTCAGTCGCGATTTTTTTTTGGGAGAACCAGACATCGGATCGAGACGAGATAAAAAATTTCCGCAATCTAATGAATGTACCTTTATATTGATACCACACATGACCATGTGAAGCATTTTCCGGAGAAAATTGTAAATTTTCCGACCCCTTCCTACACATGGGGTCAGTCGCGAATTTTTTTTGGGAGAACCAGACATCGGATCAAGACGAAATGAGAAATTTCCGCAATGTGATGAATGTACCTACATATTGATAACACACATGACCATGTGGGGCATTTTCCAAAGAAAATCGTGAATTTTCCGACCCCCCTCCTACACATGGGGTCAGTCGCGAATTTTTTTGGGGAGAACCAGACATCGGATCGAGACGAGATAAAAAAATTTCGCAATGTGATGAATGTACCTACATATCGATACCACACATGACCATGTGGAAGATTTTCCGGAGAAAATCGTAAATTTTCCGACTCCCTCCTACACATGGGGTGGTTCAAAACCTGTTTGCCGGAGAACCATACATCGGATCGAAACGAAATAAAAATTTTATGCAATCTAATGAATGGACCTACATATTGATACCACACATGACCATGTGAAGCATTTTCCGGAGAAAATCGTAAATTTTCCGACCCCTTTCTACACATGGGGTCGGTCGCGAATTTTTTTTGGGAGAACCAGACATCGGATCGAGACGAAATAAAATTTTTTCGCAATGTGATGAATGTACCTACATATCGATACCACACATGACCATGTGGAAGATTTTCCGGAGAAAATCGTAAATTTTCCGACTCCCTCCTACACATGGGGTGGTTCAAAACCTGTTTGCCGGAGAACTATACATCGGATCGAAACGAAATAAAAAATTTATGCAATCTAATGGATGGACCTTCATTTTGATACCACACACGGCCATCTGGAAACTTTTCCGGGGAAAATCATAAATTTCCCCCCCTCCCCCTGCGCATGGGGGTGTTCAAAACATGATTGCCGGAGAACTATACATCGGATCGTAACGAAATAAAAAGTTTATGCAATCTAATGAATGGACCTTCATTTTGATACCACACACGGCCCCATCGAAACTTTTCCAGGGAAAATCATGAATTTTCCGACACCCGATCCGACGGGGTTCGTTCAAAACATGTTTGCTGCTGAACCATACATCGGATCGGGCTATAATCAGAACTGGACGTCATCATTTTCGATTATCTTCAATTTGATACCCCACACGAGCGTGTAAAAACTTTTCCAAAGAAAATTTCAAATTTGGCTTCATTTTCAGGAATTTTTTTACAGAGAACCAGACATCGGATCGAGCTAAAATCAACATTTTCGACAACAGATATTCTGTACCTTCATTTTGATACCAAACACGGCTCCGGCAAAAGACTTTGACTTTTTTTCAAATTTTGATTTTTTCTCCATACTAGTACCCGTCCGACAGAAAAATCTTCGATCGGGGATTGCTCGAGAACCCATGACGCGATCGGGCCGATTGTTGGATTTTCTGAAAGCCAGCGATCACGTGAGCATTTTGATGCCACTCACAATTTTCCAAAAAAAATTCCAAAGAAAATCACAAATTTTCCGGAAGAATATTCAGGAATTTTTTTCAGGAGAACCGGACATTGGATCGAGACGAAACGAAATTTTTTCGCAATCTAATGAATGTACCTACATATTGATACCACACATGACCATGTGGAGCATTTTCCGGAGAAAATTGTAAATTTTCCGACCCCCTCCTACACATGGGGTCAGTCGCGATTTTTTTTTGGGAGAACCAGACATCGGATCGAGACGAGATAAAAAATTTCCGCAATCTAATGAATGTACCTTTATATTGATACCACACATGACCATGTGGTGCATTTTCCAAGAAAAAATGTAAATTTTCCCGCCCCTCTTCTACACATGGGGTGGTTCTCGATTTTTTTAGGGAGAACCAGACATTGGATCGAGACGAGATGAAAAATTATCGCAATCTGATGAACGTACCCCCATATTGATACCACACATGACCATGTGGAGCATTTTCCGAAGAAAATGGTAAATTTTCCCGCCCCCCTCCTACACATGGGGTCAGTCACGATTTTTTTTTGGGAGAACCACACATCAGATCGGGACGAAATAGAAAAATTTCGCAATCTCATGAATGGACCTTCATATTGATACCACACATGACCATGTGGAGCATTTTCCGGAGAAAATTGTGAATTTTCCGACCCCTTCCTACACATGGGGTCAGTCGCGATTTTTTTTTGGGAGAACCAGATATCGGATCAAGACGAGATAGAAGTTTTCGCAATGTGATGAATGTACCTACATATCGATACCACACATGACCATGTGGGGCATTTTCCAAAGAAAATCGTAAATTTTCCGACCCCCTCCTACACATGGGGTCAGTCACGTTTTTTTTTTGGGAGAACCACACATCGGATCGAGACAAAATAAAAACTTTTCGCAATCTAATGACTGGAACTTCACATTGATAACACACATGACCATGTGGAGCATTTTCCGGAGAAAATTGTAAATTTTCCGACCCCTTCCTACACATGGGGTCAGTCGCGATTTGTTTTTGGGAGAACCAGACATCGGATCGAGACGAAATAAAAAATTTTCGCAATGTGATGAATGTACCTACATATCGATACCACACATGACCATGTGGGGCATTTTCCAAAGAAAATCGTAAATTTTCCGACCCATTCCTACACATGGGGTCAGTCGCGAATTTTTTTTGGGAGAACCAGACATCGGATCGAGACGAAATAAAAAATTTCCGCAATGTGATGAATGTACCTACATATCGATACCACACATGACCATGTGGAAGATTTTCCGGAGAAAATCGTAAATTTTCCGACTCCCTCCTACACATGGGGTGGTTCAAAACCTGTTTGCCGGAGAACTATACATCGGATCGAAACGAAATAAAAAATTTATGCAATCTAATAGATGAACCTCCATTTTGATACCACACACGGCCATCTGGAAACTTTTCCGGGGAAAATCATAAATTTCCCCCCCTCCCCCTGCGCATGGGGGTGTTCAAAACATGATTGCCGGAGAACTATACATTGGATCGGAACGAAATAAAAATTTTATGCAATCTAATGAATGGACCTTCATTTTGATACCACACACGACCCTCTGGGAAGCTTTTCCGGGAAAAATCATAAATTTCCCCCCCTCCCCCTGCGCATGGGGGTGTTCAAAACATGATTGCCGGAGAACTATACATCGGATCGTAACGAAATGAAGAGTTTATGCAATCTAATGAATGGACCTTCATTTTGATTACACACACGGCCTCATCGAAACTTTTCCAGGGAAAATCATAAATTTTCCAACACCCGATCCGACGGGATTCGTTCAAAACATGTTTGCTGCTGAACCATACATCGGATCGGGCTGACATTAGAACTGGACGTCATCATTTTCGATTATCTTCAATTTGATACCCCACACGAGCGTGTAAAAACTTCTCCAAAGAAAATTTCAAATTTGGCTTCATTTTCAGGATTTTTTTTACAGAGAACCAGACATCGGATCGAGCTAAAATCAACATTTTCGACAACAGATATTCTGTACCTTCATTTTGATACCAAACACGGCTCCGGCAAAAGACTTTGACTTTTTTTCAAATTTTGATTTTTTCTCCATACTAGTACCCGTCCGACAGAAAAATCTTCGATCGGGGATTGCTCGAGAACCCATGACGCGATCGGGCCGATTGTTGGATTTTCTGAAAGCCAGCGATCACGTGAGCATTTTGATGCCACTCACAATTTTCCAAAAAAAATTCCAAAGAAAATCACAAATTTTCCGGAAGAATATTCAGGAATTTTTTTCAGGAGAACCGGACATTGGATCGAGTCGAGATGAAATTTTTTCGCAATCTAATGAATGTACCTACATATTGATACCACACATGACCATGTGGAGCATTTTCCGGAGAAAATTGTAAATTTTCCCGCCCCCCTCCTACACATGGGGTCAGTCGCGATTTTTTTTTGGGAGAACCAGACATCGGATCGAGACGAGATAAAAAATTTCCGCAATCTAATGAATGTACCTTTATATTGATACCACACATGACCATCTGGAGCATTTTCCAAAAAAAAATTGTAAATTTTCCCGCCCCCCTTCTACACATGGGGTGGTTCTCGATTTTTTTTAGGGAGAACCAGACATTGGATCGAGACGAAATAAAAAATTATCGCAATCTGATGAACGTACCTCCATATTGATACCACACATGACCATGTGGAGCATTTTCCGGAGAAAATTGTGAATTTTCCGACCCCCTCCTACACATGGGGTCGGTCGCGATTTTTTTTTGGGAGAACCAGACATCGGATCGAGACGAAATAAGAAATTTTCGCAATGTGATGAATGTACCTACATATCGATACCACACATGACCATGTGGGGCATTTTCCAAAGAAAATCGTAAATTTTCCGACCGCCTCCTACACATGGGGTCAGTCGCGAATTTTTTTTGGGAGAACCAGACATCGGATCGAGACGAAATAAAAAATTTCCGCAATCTAATGAATGTACCTTTATATTGATACCACACATGACCATGTGGAGCATTTTCCGGAGAAAATTGTAAATTTTCCGACCCCTTCCTACACATGGGGTCAGTCGCGAATTTTTTTTGGGAGAACCAGACATCGGATCGAGACGAGATAAAAAGTTTTCGCAATGTGATGAATGTACCTACATATCGATACCACACATGACCATGTGAGGCATTTCCAAAGAAAATCGTAAATTTTCCGACCCCCTCCTACACATGGGGTCAGTCGCGAACTTTTTTTGGGAGAACCAGACATCGGATCGAGACGAAATAAAAAATTTCCGCAATCTAATGAATGTACCTACATATCGATACCACACATGACCATGTGGGGCATTTTCCAAAGAAAATCGTAAATTTTCCGACCCCCTCCTACACATGGGGTCAGTCGCGAATTTTTTTTGGGGGAACCAGACATCGGATCGAGACGAGATAAAAAAATTCCGCAATCCAATGAATTATCCCCAATTTTGGTACCACACATGACCATGTGGAGGATTTTCCGGAGAAAATTGTAAATTTCCGACCCTTCCTACACATGGGGTCAGTCGCCATTTTTTGGGGAGAACAGACATCGTATCGAGACGAGCATAAAAATTTCCGCAATCGTATGAATGTACCTTTATATTGATACCTTACATGACTATGTGGAGCATTTTCCGGAGAAAATTGTAAAAATTTTCCGCCCTTTTTACACATGGGGTCGTCGCGTTTTTTTGGGGGAGAACCAGACATCGGATCGAGACGAAATAAAAATTTTCGCATTGATAAATTTATACATATTGATCCCAAAAAATGACGTGAGGCTTTTTCCAAGGAAAAATCGAAAATTTTCCGACCCCCCCTAACTGGGGCAGTCGCGTTTTTTTTTTTGGGGAAAACCGACACGGACGGACGAGAAAAAAATTTTGCAATGGAAAATGTCCCACATACGTACACACTGACATGTGGAAGTTTTTCCGGGGAAAAAACGAAAATTTTTCGCCCCTCCACACAGGGGGGTTTCAAAACCGTTTGCGGAAAAATTACACGGACGAAGAAATAAAAATTTTTAAATTAAGATGAACTCCTTTTGTCCCCAATACAGGGTGGGCATTTTCCGGAGAAAATCGTGTTTTTCGACCCTTTTACCAGGGGGGTCGGTCGCGTTTTTTTTTGGGAGAACCAGAACGGCCGAGACAAAATAAAAATTTTGCAAGTATAAATTCCTAAATTGATACCACAATGCCCAGTGAGCTTTTTCCAAAAAAAAATCGGATTTCCGACCCCTTTACACATGGGGTCAGTCGCGTTTTTTTTTAAAAACCAGACATCGGATCGAGACGAAAAAAAAAATTTCCGAAAATCTAATGAATGTCCTTTTAATTTGTCCCACACATGCCATGGGGAAGCTTTTTTCGGAGAAAGAAAATTTTTCCCGACCCTTCTAAAAGGGGGGAGTGCGTTTTTTTTTTGGGAAAACCCCGCTCGGATCAAGACGAAATGGAAAAATTTTTTGAAATGTGGAAGTACCAAATTTGAAAACACACATGACATGTGGGGCTTTTTTCCAAAAAAAACGTGTTTTTTCCGCCCCTTACACATGGGGTCAGTCGGTTTTTATTTTGGGAGAACCGAATCGGATCGGCCGAGATAAAAAAATTTCGCAATGTGAGAAGTCCCTAATAGCCCCG